>VVHJ01002684.1:0-14039 GCA_015107715.1 Tylochromis polylepis | reverse complement strand
CATTATTTTGCAAGTCTCAAGTAAGTCTCAAGTCTTTATCCTCAAGTCAGAGTCAAGTCTCAAGTCAAAACGGAAAACTCTCAAGTCAAGTCCCAAGTCCAAAACTTAGAATTTCAAGTCTTTTTGAGTCTTTAAAAAAAAAAAAGTTGCAATTATATGTTAAATGTAAATAATAGATCATGTGTTCTTTTTTAAATCTGCGTTTATCTCAACACCTGATGAAACAAGTGAACTTACAAAATATACACAAATTTTGAAATTGCACCTCTATAATATACAGCTCAATTAAACTTAGCTGTAAGAATAGTCTTTCTTTAAACTATAAATTCACAGAATAAACATTCAATGAAAAATTTTTGGCTTGAACGTTTTTTTTTGTTTGTTTGTTTTTCAAAATCTGGTTAATTTGATTGGCTGTGCTGCAGCTCACGCACACACACACACATACGGAGTGTGGTAAGAAGGGATGAATGAACTGAATCAGTGGTGCTCACTTTTTTTTTTAACATACTATGTGTGTTAAATTTTAGATTTGGGGTAAAATATCAAGTCTTTTCAAGTAACCAGGTTCAGGTTCAAGTCCAAGTCAAGTCACAAGTCTTGGAACAATTTTTCAAGTCAAGTCTAAAGTCATAAAATTAATGACTCGAGTCCAAGTCATGTGACTTGAGTCCACACCTCTGGTGCTAGGTGTCGACACTGAATATCAATGCTTGGATCTGAAGATACATGCTGATGATGTTACAATATCCTGACAGAACCCCAAACTCCTGAATCCACAGACACAGCTCAGCTCACATAAAAGTGCATCATTTACCTGCATTTGTGAGGGCATTATTCATCACTATAGTATTGTTTCCTGCATCTCTGAGCCATGGGCTGTGTGTAGTTGCACGCTAAAGATGTTATTCCCTCCCTCCAATAATAACAAGTAATATAATTGCTCATAATTGCTCTTAAAGCCTTGTTGGAGGTGCTTTACATGAAGCAATTACCATGAGATAATCCCCTCCTTTAATGGCTCACAGTTTGGGCACAGTCACATACAGAATGCACACACCTGCTCATATCCAACAAAGTTTTAACCATTTTACTGTGGTCTGCACATTCTCAGTCTCTCAGTGCTTGGTGTTATGTATTTTCACAATGCGGTGATTAGTTACTGATTAAAGTCTAACACTGATTAACATGTAACTGGTTAAACACACATAACACTTTCCTGGAATCAGAAGCAGCAGCGTGCCTAAATGAGAGGTGGCAAAAAAAAAAGGACGCATATTTTAGGTGTTTTGTTTGCATGAGAGTGTATTAAAAGTCTGACTGGCTCTGTCAATATTGTTACTCGTGTGGGTTTCTCCTCCTCCCCACTGAATATTCAGATTTGAACATTTTTCACTTTGCCCGTGTTGTCTTTTCTTTTCCTTTTTTTTGGTGCCAGTGTGTGATTGATGGAGTACTGAAGTCTCTCAATCAGGAAGAAATTAAAGCAAACATCTGCGGAATAACGGACAGGGAAATGAATTCTCTCACTAGTGAGCTCTGTGTTGTGTGGGTGCCACTGAACGTGACGAGCATGCATGTGCCAGATTGGTGGAGTGGAACTTGTTTGATGGGCATGTTCAACACATGGGCATGATGCCAATTTAGACAAGCATGCCCAGGAAAAGAGTCTCAACCTCCATGCTGAGTGTGTGAGTATTTGTGTATGTAAGTTTACCAGATTTATAATAAGAAAACATTTTTTAAAAACCAAAAATTTAAATGGATTAACGTTTGAACTATTGGCTCTGTGGGTGCTATTTTGCACTTCTGTCAGTGCACCATCAGTGCTGTATCAAAATAACATATGAGATTGTTACCATGGAGTCATGCATGCTTAACTTATTGTTATTAATATTCCTAATGTTGTACAACCTTAAATGTGAATTAAATGCCCAAGCTAAATCATAAATACCCATACATCCAACACAAAATTATTTCATTAACTAAAGCCCACTGGAGTGCAATACTGCTATCTGCTGGACAAAATAAATAATGCATGCTCGGGATTTTCTTTCAGACTTGAATACTGATCCAAGCTGGTTAAACTGAACAACAAAACCTAAGACAGTTCATTTATTTTCATGTATATATGTTATTATGCACATTACAGATTATTTGGTAAGAATTCTGCAGATCTGAGTCAAGACATTTTATGGATACAGCTGCACGGCAAGCAACTGCTACAAAAATTCTAATGGCACCTTAAAAGAACATCATGAACAGGTTCGAAGCAATTAAGAAAAAAATATAAAAAATAAAAATTAAATACAACTCAGAAAAAACATCTTATCAGTAAAAAATATTGAGGATCTAAAAGGGTTAGGAAAAGTGTTTGAGTATATATTGAATGAATGGATGAGACACAATGAACATCCTACAAGAAAGGAAAACCATAATTAACACATATGGGCTTCTCTTTATTGACTCCCTGTTTAACCCAGAATTGAATTTAAAATTCTTCTCCTGACATAGAAAGTCTTGAATAAGCAGCCAGTGCTTTGGTGCTACTATTTATTATCTTAAATGGTAGCACCATATTATCCAAAGAGAGCATTTCACTGATTAGCCTGGCTATGCTTCAGTAGGCTTAGGCTGGTTTAAGGCTTCCCATGATACACTGGGAGCTTCTTCTTGACTCTCCATGTTTTACACAACACTTTGAATTTAATCATTAGTGGTTATAAACTCTGGTTCTCTCTCCCACAGTGTGCCTTTTGTCCCATCTCTCGCTGCTCTCTTTCCTCATCCCCAACCAGTCGCAGCTGCCACTCCCTGAACCTGGTTCTGCTGCAGCTTTCTTCCTGGTAAAAGGGAGTTTTTCCGTCCCACTCTTGCCAAGTGCTTGCTCATAGGAATCATCTGATTTTGGGGGTTTTCTTTCAAATATTGAAGACTGTTTATCCTAAAATACAAAGCACCTTGAGGTGACTGTTGTTGTGAATTAATGCTAAATAAATAAAACTGGAATGAAATGAACTGAACGGGTTAAGCACAGTCAGTATTAATAACTTATCATTTTGCTGTCTACATGGGTTTACGAACAGAAAACAAGTTTATTTTTTTTAATACTTTTAAAATAAGTTTAACAATAATTCAGATTTAAAAGCCTATGAAGTGAAAATTTCCTTTTTTAAAAAAAGACAAAATGCTGCAAATAGCCTATGTTCATTGCTGGTAACATTTATCATGCCTAAAACTAATACATATAATATATTGGTACATCCACTATATGGACAAATGTACTAGGCCACCCACACATTACACCTACAGGCCATGGCGTGAAGCTCCCATCACACAGTTTCTGTGCTGATGTTAATGCCAGTGGAGGTTTAGAATTTCTTCAGTAACTCTGGCTATTTTTACACGCTCTGCCCTCAGCAGTGTGCTCTTTCACTCTACACACTTCTCACTGCCACTTTGTGGCTGAGCAGTTTCCACTTTGCAGTAACACCACTCACAGTTGATAGTGGAATATCGAAAGAGGGTTAGAAATTTCCCAAACTGGATTTTTGCAAAGGCGCTTTCTTGTTAAAATGACCCATTCTTTCACAAATGTTTATAAAGGCAAACTGCATGGCTCAGGGCCTGATTTTATAGGATACACCTGTGGCAATGGGACTGATAACACCTAAATCCAAAGATGAACAGGTGTAACCCGATACTTTTGAATATTAATGTATATCCTATTAATGTGAATCTTTGAAGTAAATAAATAAGCATTAGCGCAGTATGCTTCATGTGTTTAAAAAAAATTATTTCATTTCTTTCGGATATTCGGCACATCAGCAACTGCTTGATCCACACTGTACTTACATTTGACTGATCGACAGTTTAGGTAACAATAATAAGGATTAGGATCATAAGTATGGTCAATTTTGACACATTGCTCCTTTAAATGTGAGCCCACCTGCTCCTCTGGCGTCAGTATCATCCGCAGGCGGCACGGCGGCGACCGATACAGCAGTGAAATGTTCAAAGTGGGATATTTTTGGAAAACCTCTGCAGGCACCGGAGGAGAGACACCGAGCTGACTGGCTCGACGAGAGACAAATATACAACCCGGTAATAGTCAAGGTAAGTCCCATCAGCGCCTGCAGATGTTCATTTACTGTTTATTGTGTCCGTCAGTGCGCAGAGAAAAACAGGGCGTTGTGTCTTTGGCGTGTAATATATGCAAAATTTAGCCTGTTGCGACGGGCCGGTGCGTGAAAGCTGTTACATGTTAAGGCAAGAACAGGCTATACAGGCTGGGTGCAGGAGCCATGACATGAAAGAAAGAGATGAAGAAACGGAGAATCAGGACATGGAGATGATGGCATGGTGTAAACCAATAAATATCAGCTATGAATCATATGTACATCATCACAGTTGCTATTATTTAGATGCCTTAAGATTGGGCCACCCTGCAGCTCTGCAGCTAGCAGTCAGCTCAGCGTAATTAAGATCACTGGTATTCAGTACAAGTGAAGGATTGAAATTGTTATTGTCTTAGTAGACAGGCTGATTTGTTTTCCACATGTCACTCGCTTTACTGCTTACACCAAACAGCTGTGTGGTTTTAAGACAGAGGTGAGCGGTCAGCCAGTCTTCCTCTCTGACTGTGAGGTTGCGTCTTGGGGAAAAAAAAAGTCTTTCGGCGAATCATGTGATCCAGAAAATATTTTGTCATAGACTCTTGTACAAGAGATGAGAGTGAGGGCTGCTTGTTGCCATGGAGCCGCTGACCTTGTTGCCGTGGCAACAGCCGGCAACACTATGCCATGTCTTACAAAGTGTTTGTGTGTGTGGGCCAGAATGTAGCTACAGTCACTAGAAAGACATATTTTCACGTTTCCTGTCTGGATGGGCCCATGTACTGGAATCACGTGGCTCCTCTTTTATTTTAGGTTATTTTATGAACAATGCAGCATATTTACAATTTTGATGTGTTATAGGGACTCGAGACACAACTGAAGCCACACAGTTTTTTTCATCAAAGATATTCTGACAGGTAAATACTGGAGTAAATGTTGGCTTGGTTACATTTTGCTGATAGGATACTGAAATCAGTGTAAATAAGTAAGACAAAGCATGAGGTATAGTGGACCCTTAAGCCCAGTTGCTACATATCTGTCCAGACTGGAGGGCTGCGTGGGGGACGTGAATGCCATAATGACCTCAAAACGGCCTTAACTCTGAATCTCTACACACTGGTCCCTCGATCGGCAGCAGGAATTAAAAACTGTGCCCCTCCTGAAGAAGGTTCTGTTTCATCAGGAATGTGTCGCCATCTGTAGCATTAATCAAGAGCGAGATTCTGCTAAGCTGACAGTTGACTACACCCTGGGTGATGTGTAAATGTGTGTATTTCTATTCATGTGTGAAGCAGCTTGGCTGTTAATCATCAACCTCAGCGAGGACGGTGAGCGACACATCTCTGTCCCGTGTGGCTGTAACTCTTAGTGTGGTGTGTTTCAGTGGACATCATTCCCCCTCTCACTATTTCATGTTTACAGTTATCACTGACTAATAGATCAGTTTTTAGACTCCCTTTTTTTCTATTGTTTTTGGGCACATTTATCACAGCTTCTAAAGAGACCATCCATTAAAATCTCTGATTCATCCTACTAATGTGTTTTGACTTTTTTTGTCTTTTTTTTAATCGCAGGTATTCCCATGGAATCCAAAGTGATGGAGGACAGCTTTACCTCTGAACCACAGGCATAGCCAGAAATGTTCACCTTTTCTGGTCTCATATCCCTGAATAATTGCTGCTATGGCCTTTTGTAATGAAAGCTTCATGGAGGAGTGCAACTGCATAGACCTGAACAGTGTAGAGGAAACAGCAGAAAGCCTCCCATCAGAAGCTACAACTCCTCTCATATCAGTCACTCTCCGTGTGACCTTGGCAGCCATAATGATCTTTATGATTACTATCGGTTTCCTTGGCAATGCAATCGTGTGTCTAATTGTTTACCAGAAACCTGCCATGCGTTCTGCTATCAATCTCCTGCTCGCCACACTGGCCTTTTCAGACATCATGCTCTCTCTGCTCTGCATGCCCTTCACTGCAGTCACTGTGGCCACTGCCAATTGGAGCTTTGGGAGCGGTTTCTGCCGCGCCTCCATCATGCTGTACTGGCTGTTCGTCCTGGAGGGGGTGTCCATCCTCCTCATTATCAGCGTGGACCGTTTCCTGATCATTGTGCAGCGGCAGGACAAGCTGACCCCGCATAGAGCTAAACTGCTGATCGCAGGTTCGTGGGTGCTGAGTCTGTGTGTGTCCCTGCCATCTGTGGTCGGGTGGAGGGCGGGTGCGGCAGGTATCGGGGGTGCCTGGGCACCGCAGTGCGTGCTGGGATACAGTGAGTCCCTGGCAGACCGTGGCTACACAGTCCTGTTGGCTGTAGCGGTATTCTTTGTGCCATTTACTGTCATGCTGTACTCTTACATGTGCATCCTCAACACGGTGCGCCGCAACACCCTGCGCATCCACAACCACACCACCGAGCATTCTTGTCTGCCAGCCCTCAACCAAGTCAGCAAAATGAGACTTACTGGGCTGCAGCGGCCGCCTCAGGTCAAGGTGGACATGAGCTTCAAAACCCGAGCCTTCACCACCATCCTCATCCTCTTTGTCGGTTTCTCAGTGTGCTGGCTGCCTCACACTGTCGTCAGCCTGCTGGCCGTGTTCAGCCGGCAGTTCTACTACAGCTCAGTCTTCTACCCGATCAGCATAGGCGCTCTGTGGCTCAGCTACCTGAAGACGGTCTTCAACCCCGTCATCTACTGCTGGAGGATCAGGAAGTTCAGGGAGGCCTGTCAGGAGTTCATTCCAAAGAGCTGTAGACTGTGTCCCAGAGTGCCGGGCAGGAGCCACAGAAGAGTGAGGCCCAGCAATATCTACGTGTGCAGTGAGACACAGTCAGCTGTGTGACACAGGGAGGAACCCCAGTGCAGTCTATTGTTTTTAACTTTTTGATAAGCAGTGGGATGCTACTGAAGTTCACTTTAAAGTAATAAAGTTCTTGTGAACAAAAAAAAATGTTACCATGAGAACAAATGATTGGTTTTAACTTTATTGAAACAGGAGCATTTACAATCCCATGACTCCCTCCTGTTGAGGACGGTCATGTGAAAATCACAATCACTGACAACTGAACTGATCTGGTGGTGACAATCTTTTGTCTGCTGTTTTAATAAATAAAGTCAAAGTGTTCACTCAGCTTCACGGCTACTTTAGCTTCTGAAACATACTGCCATTCAAAAAGCAGTTTTATATCTTCCATTTTTGCTTTATTTTTCTGTTTCCTGTGCTGTCCCTGAGCTGTTATTTTGTTGTTTCATTAGTCCAAAGTTGTACTGTTGATAATAATTATGTTGTTAGTTTTGTGCTAAGATTCAGAAAAAGAAAAACAATTTACAGTATTGATGTTTGGTGATGTTCTCAGATGAAATTCAGACCACTGTTAAAAAGTGTTTGATGAACTTTGTGTAGAAACACAGCCCTCTGTCAGCTGATTCATGAGTCTTAATGTTTCTGTTGTAGAGGAATGAGTGTTAACTGCATTATCATGTCACATAAGATATGTAAATAAATATAGTTTTGGATTAAAGTCAAAGTTTCTTTGACTCTCTTCCTCTCTAACGATAAAACATGTAGAACAAATAAGCTCATTACATTAAAAGAGCAAGCCCCGCACAAAGGCATTATTTGTAAAGGGCCATGACACATGGTGGCATGGTAGTTAGCACTGTTGCCTCACAGCAACAAGGTCCTGAGTTTGATTCCAACCCCTCTGTTACCCTGAATTAGCTCAAAAGTTCATATGGTTTTGGACAGTGACATAGTTTATTTTAATGTCACCCCCGTGTACCACCCCGGAGGATTAAACAAGTCAAGCGCAGACTTTCAGCTTGACTGCTGATGGAGGTAGCAGGATAAATTGTGAAGTAAACAGAGCTATACTCTCTGCTGCAAAACTGATCATACAGATCAAATTCATAATGAACCAAAGCATACTGCAAACCAAAAGTTTCCCAATGCAAAGAAATAGGATATTCTTCAAGTCAGTCACCTGATCTCAACCTACCAGAGCATGCTTTAGGATTATTAAATACAAAACACTGCAAAGTATTTTCATCCAAGTATTAAAAATAAAGATTCACGTGAGCCAAAACAACATGTTTAAAAAAAAGACAAAACATTCATCTTGGTATATAAAAATGTGAGGAAATAACTCACAATACCAAACCAAAAAGTCAAAAACGTTTTATTTTTCTATTACTTTTCCATTGTATTTATTATTGATGGCTAAATTGTCACTTATTAATGTTGTTGGGTTTTGTCTGAATAACACTTGAACACCACAAAGTGAAAAAACAAAAACAGAACCAAACAAACAAACAGAAAAAAATAATGATGCTCATCAAGGTTATTATCATTAACTAACACTAGACTAAAATTAGATAAGAAAAAAATTAGTTAACTAAAAAAAAAAAAGAAATAGACTTTTGAAAGTAATAAAACTAACTGAAATAAAATAAAATTATAGAGGAAATACATTTTTATTTTTTTGTTATTTGTTAATTTGATAAAAATGTGTTATCACAAACTGCCTGATGATACCTTTATGGACAGAAGACTGTGAGTCATCTGCTTTCAAACAGTTCTTCATATACTGTAATACCTTACTGATTTTCCTAAATCTTGCCATAAATATAATAATAATGAAAAAAAAGACTAAAACTAACACTGAAACTAATGAAAACTAAACTGAAAAGAATAAATCCACTCTGAAAACGGACTGAAGCTAAACTGAACGAATTTAAATAAATACTAATAACAAAATGCAAAACTATAATAACTCAGATGCTCATCCATCAAATATATACCAAATATATAAACAGTTTTAAGTGTCTAAAGCCAGTAGGAGGCAGTAATATTCCTGTAATCGCAAGGATACAAACTGTCGTATACCTCCAACAGCGAAGAAGAAAAGCAACCATGGCGACTTCCACGGGGCAAAATGGAAAGGCTGCTGGTACTTCGGATGCGGATCTCTTGCTTCACCCTGAGTTGTTGTCTCAGGACTTTATGAGGCTAATTTTAAATGAGGTAAGTCGTTATCTTAAAAGGAACTCTAGAAATGTGATTTAATGCGGGAATAAATGAAGAATGCTGAAATGTTAGCATGCAAGCTAACAAGCAAGACTCTGGTTGCTGTTTAAGCAGCTCAGCAAACTCAACTCAAGGCGCTGCTTGTTATTTTTAAAGTGGAGGTATTTTTCTCTGAACCAGAAAAACGTGAGTACCAGAGACTGTGGGAGCAGGGACCAGCTAACAGAGCTCTACCTGCGGCATGTCATCCCTCTGCCGCAGAGGACTTTACCCAACACCCGCTGGGGAAGGAGGATGGAGAAGAGCCGAGGGAGGCAAACGCCGGCAGCTCACCGGACAGACAGGTATGGGTCCACAGCTTCAGATATTTAGTACTTTCATGTGCCGTTATTAAGCCCCGCCGTTTGCCTATAGATAATTTCACTATGGTGTTAGAATTTGGACCAAATAATTTGTCCAGTTCTATGAAAGGCGAGACGAGTGTGTTATTAATATTATTTCACTGAGCAGTCCACAGACATAGCAACTCTGTGACAGGCCCCGGGGCAGATGCACTATATTGCTAAAAATATGTGCTCATCTGGCTTCACACATATATGAACTTAAGTGACATCCCATTCTTAAATCATTGGGTTTAATATGATGTCGGCACACCTTTTCAGCGATAACAGTTTCTATCCTGGTTGGCAGGCTTTCAGCAAGGTATAGGCATAAAAATGTATGTAAAACAACATAATCAAAAATTTGTAAAACAGAAACAAGAACTTTCATCCATGGACCATATATCAGTATTTGGATAACACGTACAGCTACAATCAAGGTGTAAATGTGGAAAAACAAAAGAAAACTGTAGCCTGTAATGTTAAAGTAAGGTTAAGGCTTTTGAGAAACTGATTATTATGGTTTTTCAGCTCCAGCAGTGACCACAGTAGAAAGAGGCCTCCGATTGTGTACGATGGGAGCTCCTCTCACTCTGGCCCACTGAAAGTGAAGAAACCACAGGGAAGTATAGTGTCAACAGGAAGCAACGACAGGTTAAAACCTCCACCAGCAGCAAATCTTTCCAACCCCATCCGCAAGCTCTCAGGCAACACATCTTCTTCCTCTCCATCCAGTCAGCGCAGCAGTGACACAACAAACCTCAAACGAGAAGCAAATATGTCGGTAGGAACTTCTCTCCTAGGTTATTCATGCACAAAAAAGTAATCCACAAGTGTTCATACTGTTTGTGTGTTTGGAGATATTCTAAAGAATCTGTAAGGACATTTATAATCAAAAACCATGTTATTCATGAAAAAAAGAAAAATATGCAGTTCATAATGCCTGTTTATGTTTTATCCTCCATCGTTTCAGGGGGCACTGAAGTCTCCGGAAGTGAAGAAAAAGATCCAGCATGTGACTTGGCCCTGATCTCTGGCCTCTTTTTCATACAGACCTGATAGGACCTCAAGGTCTGGCAGACAGACCACTCCTTTCCCTGTCCCTAACCTGTGGTTGTCTGCTACCTTAGGTGTCCCATCACAATTTTCCCAACTCATTTATTCACAGAAAGAGGTGGAAACCCTTCTAGCTGTGGGTCAAAGCCGCTTAACTGTTGTCATTCAGTTATAAGAGCTTACACACTGGGATGAAGTCACGAGCTTCCTTGATGTTTTCCAAAACCTCAAGTGCCCTTACCAGCATTAATCAGCAACTTGCATTAAGTCCCATCCAAAATGAGTGAGGTGAATTGTTGCTCTTTTTATTCTGTTGTTGGTTTAGGTTAAAAGGTCCCGGGGTGCTGGATCACTAGTGAGTTTCTTGGCTGTGATGGCTGTGTGTTCAATAGGATGCTAAAGGATCTTATAACATGATAGCAATGGAAGTAACCAAGAGGCAATGCAGACATGTTATGAGACAGTTCTGTTTCTCTGGTGGATTGTAAATGAATATAGACTACAGGTCATGGTGAACATCACATTTTAGAAGTTGCGTGACCAGTGACTTTTTATCATTTCTGTTATGAATTCAACTGAGATTTGCATTTATTGAGCACTATTTCAAAAGTTTTTCAGGATTTTGAAATGTCACTCTGGTGTGAGATTTTACATATTCTGCACATAACGATGAGATAAATAAAAACAATATTGAACTGCATTAGTAATAGACCAGTAATTACTTGGATATAAAAAGAGCATCCCAGAGAGGCTGAGTCTTTCAAAAGGACCACTTTTGTAAATATAGTTCCAAACATTTTGGGATGTTGTGCAAAAATGCAAATAAAAACAGAATGCAGTGATTTAAAAATCTCATAAACCAATATTTTATTCACAATAAAACATAGAAAACATACCAGATGTTTGAACTGGCAGCGTGCCATTTTAAGAAGAAAATAAAGTCATTATGACTTGAATGGCCTTAACACATGTCAAAAAAGTTGGGACAGCGCCACATTTGCCACTGTGTAGCATCGCCTCTTCTTTTAACAACAGTCCGTAAACATCTGGAAACTGAGAGATCAGCTGCTGGACTTTTTGGGAGCGGACCGTCCTATTCGTGTCTGATAGAAGATTCTAGCTGCTCAGCAGTCTTGGGTCATCTTTGTTGTATTTTTTGTTTTATGTGAAACCAAAGGTTTCCCGTTTCTGTTTTCATACCATCAGAGATGCAGACTTTTTAGCACATGCATAAGAAGCTGGATGGTCCCTCTCCTCTTTAGTCCAGATGATACAGCATCCATGTTTCCCCCCCCCAAAAAAAAAACTTGAAATTTCAGCTTGTCTGACTGGAGAACAGTTTCCACTTTGCCTCGGACCATTTTAAATGAGCCTTGGCCCAGAGATGACAGCAGTGTTTCTGGATCATGTTCACATATAGCTTTTTTGAATGATTAAGCTTTAACCTGCATTTGTGGATGCCACAGTGAACTGTGTATATAGACGGTGATTTCTGGGAGTGTTCCTGAGCCCGTGCAGTGACAGAATCATGCCAGTTTTCAATGCAGTGCTGCCTGAGGGCCCGAAGATCACAGGCATCCAATATTGAGTTTTCACCTTGTCGGTGTGCGCAGAGATTCTCTGAATATTCTGATGATATTACGTACTGAAATGATGAGATACTCAAAGTCTTCAAAATTTTAGAAATTTAAGACCATTACTCTAAAATAGATTGACGCCAAATTTGTGAACGGAGTTCTTTGCAGATTGGTGAACCTGTGCGCAACTTTACTTCTGAGAAGTTCTGCCTCTCTAAGATGCTCCTTTTTTAAAAATTTATACCAGCTCATGTTATGATCTGTTGCCAATTAACCTGACTAGTTGCAAACTAGTTCCAGTTGTATTTTTTTAGTATGACCTATTTTTCCAGCCGTTTGTTGCCCCATCAAATGTCGCTGCCATTAAATTAAAAATAAGCTAGTATTTTTTTATGAAATAGTAAAATGTCTCAGTTTAAACATTTGATGTTTTCTATGTTTCATTGTGAATAAAATGTGGTTTCATGAAATTTGCAAATCGTTCTAGTCTGTTTTTATATTTTATGGAATTGGGCGTGTTTTTGAAAAATGTAAAGACAATGTTCTGTTTACAAACAAATTAACACACATTATTTAAACCAAAAATGAAAGTTAAATGACAATATGCAAAGTTTTGAAAAATGATTAAGTGTGGAAACAATGGACTAAAGTGAAATGAAACGCTCTCCTGTGATCAGAAAAATCTAAATTTGAAGTCATATTTGAAAATCGTGCAGGAGGGGGACTGACCGCCTTACTGGCACCAAAGAGCAAAGGCAGCATCCATGCTGGCATAGGCTTACATTAGTGAACACAGAATAAGTAACTTGCACATCTGTGAAGGCATCAATAATACTAAACAATACAGCATCACATACTTGCGTCCAGAAGACTTTTCTGTGAAGGCCTTGCTTATTTTAGCACGACATTGTCAAACCAACAGTGTAGCTTAGTAGGAAAAACGTCCAAAAACATGACCAAAGAAGCCCTGAAATACCGAGCAGCTGAAATCCCAACCCAAGCCAAGACTATGAGAACTACAAGAATTTACCTCATTTTCCAAACACTTGTACTGTGGTGAGCAACACAGTGTTAAACATACCACTTTAAAAAAAATCAGCAACCTGTTTTTCAATAGTTGATATGACTTGCAAATTGCTGCATTCAGTTTGTATTAACATTTTACAGTTTGCCAACTTTTCAGAATTTGAATACCAGCTTTTCAGACACATGAAATGAGCTTGTGCAAAAACAAGAAGGCAGAACTTTTGTCGTCTCTTTACTGGAGAAAAGAAGAATTGACTTTGCAGTTAGTGTCTCTGATGTGGAGTTCATCAAAACACAAAGGAAGGTGTGCTTTGAATCAGTGTTTGTACAAAGTGTTATAAAAAATAAATTTCCATTAAAAAAAATTATGGAATTTTATTCATTTAATTATTTTAGAAATTTCACGGGCTTTATGTGTCATGTTTGATATGACACATGACACACCCCTGTTCTCTGTATGCCGTCGGGGGCGGTGGGCTGGGAGGAGGAGTTGGGGCGTCTGGTCGGAGTCTGGGAAGCTGGGCCTCCCTGCTGCTGCAGAGCCGGGGGCGGTCTGCTCGTCTCCACCCCAGGGGAAAGGGTAAATCTCTTGGGTCTGGGGACGGATTGCCCCTCGACCTGGGGGTATAGAGTATGCTTGGGGAGTGTGAATGTATGTACAGTGTCCATTTCTGTTTGTCTCCACGTTGGGCGAATGCTGAGTATTTGTATGTGTGCATGAGGGTGGGAATGCCTGTCTGTGTCTGTGTGTGCCTGTTTGTCTATGTCTATGTGTCAGGTCGGGCCTTAGACTCCACCCCTCTGGGAACATCCTGTCTCCCCCCGCCACACTCCCTGCCGGTGGCTGGTGCCCTCGGC
>VVHJ01002681.1:34906-51605 GCA_015107715.1 Tylochromis polylepis | reverse complement strand
AGGTGGTTTACGACACCAACTGTCTGCCATCTGTAATCCAGTTTTGAGATCCCTTCCCAGATGCCTTAACGCCCACTCACATCCTGGGCCATTTGACCTCAGGTAATCACATGATAGGGTGGGGATAGGTTTCACAATGGGTTCACCCGAAACCTTGGCTGATTGAGACCCACACCCATTTTCACACCTGGGCTCGTGTGATTAGGTAGAGGATCAACAGGGGGTCCATGACCCTCTTGGGGGACACTCCCATAGGGCTTTAAATCTGGGACTCTCCACCATTTGCTCTTAGAACTGAAGAAGCTTCTCTGATGAAACGTCTTCAAGAAACTTAAAGAAGTCCAGACGCTTTTCTTTCCAAGCTCCTTAGACTATGATGACCTGGATGACTGAGAACCTTCACAGACAACAACAGCCAAAGTTGTTAAGTTAAATATACTATGACTTGAATACTTACTAGGTCTGACTTTTCTTTATGAATGTAGTCCCTTTATGAAAAGGGAGGAATTGTATGACTGAGCTGCACTTAAAACAGGTTTTCTTTGTGTTCAAATTATTTGAAAGAGTGTGGTTTATGTTGGTAAATGTCAATTTTTTTGTGTTGGCTAATAGGTTTTGAGCATAATCTATTATATCATGATGAAAAATGCTAATGAAATAAAAGCATAGTTAGGCATGTTATTTTTGCTGCATGTGACACAACCATGGGCTACCACTGGTACAGACCATGGGCCTAACATTAAAAAACCCTGGGTTAAAGCACACCATTTTTATTAATTTCATTTTACTCTCGATTTTCTATTAAGGATGCCTCATTTTTTTAAAACTTTCTTTGTCTTATGTTTAGGTTTTACTATCAGTAAAGGAAGTTATAACAATCTCTTCAGCAGCAGGGGAAAACTGATTATTCATGACATTAATTAGTACATGTACATAGGCTCTCAGCCACATGAAAGGCCACTGCTGGAAGTAATAGTATGGGTCTGTGTTAGGGTTGAAAATTATTGTTTTTATTATCTGTTATATACATAATGCAGTGTGGTTATAAACGAGTTGGCGTTCCGTATTTGAGGGTCATAAAGCTTCGTCCAGCGCTATGTCTGGACTTGAAATATTGTTGGTGATGTACAGTGCAGAGGGTTTTGCTGCATGCTTACACATCACTGTTCTGGGCCAAAGAGAGTTTGAACAGAATGTCCTGAACTAGATATTAGAATCAGCAGTAGCATTAAAATAATCAAGGCCAGGCAGGGAGATGTTTTTCTTTTCTGTCTCTTACAGAGGAAGGAGCAGATACGAGGTGAGGTCGGACTGAGCGGAGAGGATTCGAATGGAGACATCAGGATGGGTTCCGGAGGAAGATAGACATAATAATCATTTGTTATTGTCACAGTATAAAAGCTGTACGGCCTGATGAGGGTCATCCTTGGTGTGAGGCAGACTGTTGTGTCACACTGGGGTCCAGCGCTGTAACTTGTAATTTCAACTGCTGAAGCAAATTAAATCTTTTTAAATGACAGACATTTCTCCTGAATTCCTTCTGAAAAATTTGAACACGACATCTGTTAAATGTAAGGATTAGTGGTAGTTGTTCTGCCTCTGAAAACGGGCTGGGTAAAACACATTTATTTCTTGAGGGCAGTGAGAAACAAACTGTATCAAAACTCTAACCCACAAAGAGAAAGAACTCATATTTTTCAGTCACAAGTAAAACCGCATGTGTGGTTAGTGACAAATTTAATCTTCTTAAAGTGTTGAAAATAAACTACATCTATTGGTTTACTATTCATTTTATTTTTTCATTTATATCCCAAAACAGTGTGACCCATTCTTAAAACTCCGGGAATTTCGTTGTACATGCACAATGACAATAAAGGGCTATTCTATTCTATTTCATTTAACACTGATTGCTGATAACACAATTTGTCACATGGAATCCAGTGAAACCTAAACAGCATTGTCAACACCACTTTTTATAAGTCTTTAGGACACAATAGAGGTATTCAGCAATTATCAGAAGGAGTTGTTCTGTCTTTACAGAGTATAAACACTTGCAAGGAACTCTTGAAAGGATGCATTGACCTCTACAGTTATGATAATATCTTGATCAGATTACCATCCCTTCTGACACAGTGAACATCATGTAATTTTTCAAAAAAAATTTTGCCACCCATTCCATAGAGATATAGTGATGATCAGAAGTGATCAGAATATCATGAAGGAGAATGCTTGACCATGCACCGAAGCTCAAACTTACTTGGGTTAGGCAGCAGGACAATGATCCAAAAGACACCAGCAAGTCCACCTCTGAATGTCTAAAAAAAAACCCCAAAATGAATGCTTTGGAGTGGCCTAGTCAAAGTCTGGACTTGAATCAGAATGAGATGCTTTGGCATGACCTTAAACAGGCCGCTCATACCCTAAAACCCTCCAGTGTGACTGAATTAAAACAATTTGGCAAAGAAGAGCGATGTGAAAGACGCATTGCCAGTTATCACAAATACTTGATTGCAGTTGTTGCTGCTAAGGGTGGCACAACCAGTTATTAGGTTTAGGCGGCAATTAATGTCCCTGCATTTTGATTGTAGGGTTTTCTGCTGTGTGTAGTTAAAATATCAGAATAGTTCTTCTGCCACTGGTTATGTGACTGATATCAAATATTTTCAAATAGTTTCATACTGATATGTGTCATTATGCTCTTTATTAGTTGTGAATCACACTGTATGGATAGTGTGTGACAGATAAAAGAGTTCTTTGAAACACTGTCATAATATTTCTACTGCTGTTCTTTCCTCAAATCACTTGGATAATAAAAGACGTCAGCTGAGACCTGAGGTGAAAATGAGCAAAAAGCTCAAAACCAACCTGTACTAACAAGCTCCAAAACTTTCAGCAAACGTCTGGCAGGATTAAAGTGATTAGTCTCTTATTTAGATTTACTAGGTATGCAGTTGGGGAACTGATTTGAAAACTATTTTTGTTTTATTTAGATAGCTGAGTATGACTCAACCACAGCTAACAAAAAAAAAATCACAATGGAATCTTTTGGCACAAAGTCTCTATACATTGCCTTAATAATTCCTTCAGGCAGTTTCTTGGTTAATTCATCCGGATCTTAGTGTGGCTCACAGCTCTGCTGTCAGGTGATCATCACAAGACCAGTGGCTTAATCCTCCTCTACAAAAGCAAGAACAGAAATTAGAGGCTTTCTTAATGTGCATGGAGGCAACTGGAACACAGCATGATTTAGCTGTAGGAGTTCTTTCTGTAGAGTTCAAACTTATCACTGAATCTAATTCAAAGATATACAGCAAGGAACCATAGCAGAGTGAGATTCCACACTCTTCTGGAGCAACTAATTGAGCGTATTACAGCTGAGATTTGATCTACAAACTGATTTGTCACTACTGACTGAAAGAAACATACAGGTGAAATATCATGATCGCTCTGGGTCTTGGTCTTCTTTGTTTACTCTTTTGCCCTGACCTGTCAGAGGCTCAGTTTCCTCGAGTGTGCTGCACAGTGGAGGGGATTTTGTCCAAGCAGTGCTGCCCTGCTCTGGGCCCAGACCCCGCCAATGTGTGTGGGTCACTGTCGGGAAGAGGAAGCTGCACTGCTGTTCGAGTCGACACCAAACCCTGGGGAGGACCGTACAGACTAAGGAATGTTGATGACAGAGAGAGGTGGCCGACCAAATTCTTCAATCAGACTTGCAGATGTACTGGTGGGTGCTGAACAGCCTATTTAGATAAATAAGAAAAGTTAAATCCATAAACGATTAAAGTAGACTTAGATTTAACTCGATAAAGGGCTGTGATGAACCTCATCTGTCGTCTGCATTTTTATTTAATGAGGCCTTCTGTTGAGATTTTTACCAGTAGTAACTGTTTTTATCTTTTGCATTTAAACTGCATTTTGATTTTCTTTTCTATTTTAGGTTTTATTATTTTGTTGTACAGTGCTTGTAAATAAATGTCTGTGAAAAGCACTTTATAAATAAACTTTACTTTCTTGCATAATTTGACAATTAATTTGCTCTTTGTGTTGCAGGTAACTTTGCAGGTTATGATTGTGGCCAGTGCAAGTTTGGCTGGACCGGGCAAAACTGTGACCAGAGGAAAGCTCCCGTTGTGAGGAAGAATATCCACTCCTTGACCCCTGAAGAGCTCCAAGAGTTCCTGGACGCTCTGGAACTGGCCAAGACCAGCATCCACCCAGACTACGTCATCGCCACCCAGCACTGGCTCGGACTCCTCGGACCAAATGGAACCGAGCCACAGATTGCCAACATCTCCGTTTATGACTTCTTTGTCTGGCAGCATTACTACTCCGTTAGAGACACTCTTCTTGGTAAACCATCACGGTCATATTTCTTAACACAAAACCACTATACCCATTAAATGTGTGGGGTTTTTTCAGGAAAATAATGATAATAGAAATATGTATTAGAATTGATGAAATATGACAAACACTGTGCCCACATAGCAGAGTCCCCTTTATTTAATGAAATTTTATGAAGCTTGACAAATTACAAATATAGACCTGTTTTACTGTAACTACAAACATTCTGTAACATATAAACTGATGAGAGGAATGCTTTTATTTAACTTTTTGTTTTGCGTTGTCATATATTTGTTATACAGTATATGTATTTAGACATTAGATACAGTGTTTATTAAGCTCAGAATTGTTTTGTGATACTAAAGAGGAGCTAATGAAACAATTCATTTTCCTCCAGGTCCAGGTCGTCCCTTCAAAGCCATTGATTTCTCACACAAAGGGCCAGCATTCATTACTTGGCACAGGTATCACCTCCTGAGTTTGGAAAGAGAACTCCAGGTATCTGCAATTTTGTATTATTTTTATTGTTTTTAAACATCTCTTAATAATCTTATATTTTCTCTTTTTTGTGGTGGATAGGAGAGGGGTGTATCCTTTGCGCAAGAATTTGGGCTCATCAGATTTTTAAATTGCATGTACAATTTATGTTTAAATTCACTCATGAAACATAAATGACCTTTCAAAGGGACATCTGTTTAAAGCTCAGAATATTGCAAATTAAGCTTACTGATGACTAACATTTTGGTGAAAAATTGATAGACAAATCATTCTTACAATATTTCCCAAAGACATTTTAAACTTCTCATTTTGATAAATGAAATATGCATTAAAAAACACAGAATTTATATTTCAATTAAAAAATTATATACCTAAAACTCCTCAAAAACATTTTAGAGACATTATTCAGCCCTAAAGAACCATATCGCTGATTTAGCAATACTTTTTCAGACAAACACGAGTATTTCTTTTTCTTCTGCAGAGACTTACTGGCAACGAGAACTTTGCAGTTCCTTATTGGAACTTTGCCACAGGGCAGAGTGAGTGTGATGTGTGCACCGACACTCTGCTGGGAGGTAGAAACCCAGACAACCCCTTCCTCATCAGTAACCAGTCCAGGTTCTCCAGATGGGGGGTGGTGTGTAACAGGTCAGCAGAAAATACTGATTGGAGGGAAATAATTGTCAGTAATTGTATTAAAAATGTGTAACCAATTAACGAGTGTTGAATGGTATATGTCGGCGAAACATTTAAATTCTTTACATGTAACTAATTTATTTCCAGTCTCGATGACTACAATCGTCTCGTGACCCTTTGTAATGGCACCAGTGAAGGCTTCATACAGAGAGGGATGATGCAGCAAGGCGACAAGACTCTGCCTACAATGACTGACGTCAGAAGCTGTCTTGGAATTCGGGACTTTGACAGCCCTCCCTATTTCACCAACTCCTCCTTTAGCTTTAGGTAAAAGTGCACTGTTCAGCATTGATAATGATGTTAAATGTATACCACCTATTTCACAGAAGAAATGGATTAATGCTGTTGTTTGTACCTCACAGAAATGCTCTTGAAGGGTACGACAAACCAGATGGAGAACTGGATGAAACCGTTGACAACCTTCACAATCTTGTTCACTCACTGCTCAATGGAACCAGCTCGTTGGCTCACTCTGCAGCCAATGACCCCATCTTTCTGGTCAGAACCTAATTCAACGGTTTCCTCTGATAATAAATCTCTGACACACTTTGTTTTCATTTAAATAAAAATGAAATCTGATATTTGTAACTCGAAGGTACTCCATGCTTTCACTGATGCCATTTTTGAGGAATGGATGAAAAGGTTTGTTCCATCCAACGCCACTTTCCCAGATGAGATGGCCCCCATTGGACACAACAGAGACTACAACATGGTTCCCTTCTTCCCTTCCATTACTAATGAGGAAGTGTATGTTGCATCTGAGCAGCTGGGATATTCTTATGCCATTTCCCTGGACGGTGAGCAAATAGTGAAAGAATAACTTTGATTGGTGGGATAGGTGGACATTTTTGGAAAATTGATTTAATTTCTTACTGGTGTTTGAGAAAAGATTGAGTCCACTCCAGGAGTGTACAGTGCACATGAAGCAAAGAGTTAGCCTGGGTTTGTATAAAGAGCAGACATACCTAACCCATAGCATTATTAAAAGAAAAAAAAAACCAGAATGAGAAAAAAAATGAACAGATACCCACTGAGAAACAGACTTTCTTTTCTAAATTAGACTGCCAGCATGATCTGTACAAGATCAAAGTCTGAAAATGATAGATTAAGGTTTTAATGGAGAGTTTTTGGGGCAATATTTCTCAATTATATATACCCTACAGACATTTCAGTGAGCACTAATAAAACAGAGCAACATTGCATGTCTCAAAACAAATATCAACTCACTGCTGAGCACTTTCAAATCACAGACACTGGCTCATCAACATAAAAAAACTCCCTTTTTGTTATGTTGGAACAAGCATCTTCTTATTTACAGATTTCATTCATATTCAATGATCCTGCTACTGCAAAGGTTTCAGCAAACATCTCCATTTCCTGTTTCATCTATACAGATGCAGATGGAGGACCGGCAGTTTTTGTGCTGGGCTCCACTCTGGGAGGAATCTTCATCGGTCTCCTGGTGCTTCTCCTTATCTTTGTGCTATACCTGCGTCAGCGGAGAAACAGAGGCTTTGAACCTCTGATAAAAGCAGATTTCACAAATAGAAAATACACAGAAGAAGCCTAGATTTCAACTGTTGTTCTGAAATGCGCTTGAGTGCTCAAACATACCTCACAGTAATGGAGCACCCTGTCTGTAGTCACGACTGTGAAGAAGAGCCGAATAATAATCTTGTTTTTGAATAGCATGTTGTGTTTTAGCTGTTACGTCCAATTTCATGGTAGCAAATGAGTCACACGATTGTTCTATCAAGTACCACACATTCTTAAATCAGTCTGTAATTAAATGCATTTCTACTTTAACCAGTTTTAAGCCTGATTTACCATCACAATCATCATTATATATAAAACATACATCATTACAAATCGTTTTTGTTTTGTTTTTAAATAAGAATTTATTCTCAAGAACAGCAATAAAACACAAATGCAATAATCTTAATTGAACCAGAAAACAGTAAGGCATATTTGCTCAACTACTTCTTCACACCTCAGTTTGAAATTATTTTAGAACTCCAAATAAACTTTTCCTCATTACTTTTGAAATCATACAGCAATGCATTAAATGTGAAAAACAAACAAACAAATACAACATAAAGAAAACAAACTGAGCATTTTTTTTTTTTTTTGCTCATTGTATTTGAGTCATTTGTCTGACCATACATCCATTTTCAGTATTTTATTGCAAAAATATTAAAAGTTCAGTGATACAAAACAATAAAAAGGGCATCTTATGAGATCAAAATTTATAATAATGGATCATTTGACAGATTTCCTCTCTTCTTGAAATAAATGTGGGTAAAAAAAACCAAACAAACTGACTTGTATGAAATGAAGAAAAAGCTCAACAAATATTCAGTGATATGCTGCAAAAGATTTAATACAGGCTAATTCCGTGGTAATGTAAGGTTGTTGGTTATGAACCTGTCGGGCTCTCAGAGAACAGTGGACATACATACAGGCTGGTTTTGTCCGCCCCCCTCAGCACGGCCAGGCCTCTCACATTCTCCGTAAGTACGCTCTAGTGAGGAGCTTCACTGAAGCATTCAGCTCTGTCCAGTCTCCACAGATTCTCATTTCACAGGTGACTGTGGTCGGCTTCAAGCCTGTCTGTGCTGCAGACACAACCATTCAAGCTTTCCAGATAAATTTAGAGAACCTTTCTTTACATTTCCAGTAACCACTATGTGCTGTTGCTGCTTCTTCTCCTAATATTTCCATAACCTTTTACAACTGTGTCGATATACATCTATATATAATATATATAATGTTCTTTCTTTTTTTAATTTGTAATTTCAACTTGACTTGTTAATACTGTCACACAGTATTTTAGTTTTGCTGCTACAGTGTTCATATGCACACAGAATATGCTTTGATTACTGAACCTTAAAAAAAACAAGAGGGAAAAATATGTACAGTATTTATGAATCATATCAAAATACTGTACATATTTCTAGAGTATTTTTGAAAATGCTAAAAGCCCAAATTACTGTAAATTAAAATCAAGGTTACAGCAGCATAAGAACTGATAGTAATCGTCTTCAAGTGCAAAATGGTCACAGAACACTGCTTAACTTAACTTCAATAACGTCACATGACCTTCTCTGTGCTATGAGCAGAACACTTGTATGCAGCGCTTAAACACCTCTTTTACATTTGTATTTGATTAGCTTTAGGCACTATTCCTTTACTGAGTGGTTTGCATTTTTACATTTTAGTGGTTGCATGAAACCTATTGTGCAACCCTTCACTTACACCACTTCTGATTAAGACAATAATTATATTATCAATCACAATATTTGACATGGTATAAATATATTTTATACCAGGACATGCACACCACAATGCTGCAGAGGCAGCATCTCCTTGACAGCATAAAAGCATGTATTAGCGGCACCTTCTCTAAATGTGAATAACTGCTCCATAATAAATCTGTCCAGGCTATCTACTCTTGAAGCCTAAGAATCCAGTTTGACATGAGAATATTTTTGCACGTAATGAATTTGCTGCAAGGCAAATTAGTATATAAAATGTCAATCTTAACCCTAACAGTGACTTTAAGCACAAGGCAGCTGCTGAAAGGGTTTTAAGAGAATAGCTAAAAGCTGTGCAGATGCATAACCAACCCATGACATAGTTTAACTACAATCTTGCCATATGACACAGTTAAAATGATTGTGAAACACATAGAAGCTGTATTTGATCTAAAAATAAACATGACAGCATTACGTTTTGATAAATACTTTTGCTTCTCATCAGAAATGAATAATTGGCACATAAGTTCATGACAATGGAATAAGGTGTCAGTTAAAACCTTAGACAGAAACCACATTTTCATTCAGATCAAATCAAAGTATCCTTTGCTTTAAAAAAATAATACGTGTATAAAATGACCACATTCTCAACATTTTTCCAACACACAATATACTTTTTTGCAATAAAAAAAAAAAATCAAAACAATCAAAGTGCGTGTTATATTTTTCCACATTGAGACCTATTATAATACCTTTATTAAAATCTCAGAAGCAGAGTTAGTAGGGCCGGCATGGCTGTTAGATGGTGAAGTGATGCCAAAAAATATCAAGTCTAAGGATGGCACTGCACAATCTTTGGGAAAGTGGGAACTCATGATGCTTGACTCCTCTCGCCTTGAAGCTGGCAGTCTGAATGCTGTCTGCTCCAATCTGCCTGAATACAAAAACTGCAAAAAAAAAGAAGAAAAAAAGGAAAAAAAACCCTGCTGTCCATGTTTAGCCTGTTCCTCTAGCATTATCTCCACTGTCGGTGAAGTGCCAAGGCTGAAAGGGCCAGGATGGTTGGCAGTGCTACAGACGGTGCACAGAGCGGGGCAGAGTCACCCACAGGCCCGCTCCGGTCGGCTCTCACCACGGGGATTTCAGTCGCAGCAGTACCGTCCATGTATGTGGGGCAGACCTCTGTGCAGCCGCTGCCACTGCCTGAGCCACTGCCTTCATCGCCTGCAATACCGTAACACAAGCCAGAATTAGCACAGCACTGCAATAGCAGTGTAACACTGTGGAACTTTCTATGTATAAATTAAAGGGTTAAAATATCACATGATTATCACCCACCTGGTGGGAATTGTATCATTTCTCTGTTTTCCTTTAGTCTCTCAAAGCCTGTTGTCTTCATTTTATGGTCAGCATGTTGTATCATAAACTCAGTGTTGTTCAGATATGCTAATAAATATACACTACACATATGCTCAACAGTAAATAATAAGCAGACACCGTCTGGTTAACATAGTTAAAGCATTCAGCTTCAAATATTTTTCTCATCAACTTATGGGAGACTTAAAACAATTCTTAAATTAGACTCAGTGCTAAACTTATATTCATTAAGTGGACATTAAGTAAAAAATCTGCAAAGATGTTTAAAAAAAAAAGGTGCAAATTTTGTCAGTGCTTTGCTAAAACCTATTTCTGCTGCCCTCAAGTGGCTAAAATGAACTTAGCCATGTGTATTTACTTGTGTTTCTTTACTTTTTGTTTATCAGTATAATTATTTCATTTGTCCAATTAGACAGAATATGATTTTGCCCACTCAGTGTGACGTCTCAAAATTTCACAAACCTGGTGGAAGATAAGGATTTTTTTGTTGTCGTTTTCATTTATTATTATAAACTTTTTTTTATTTGCACCTTTAGTTCTGCTTGCAGTTTTACTGATGCCTCAAGGTTAGGCAGACAGTGTAAACAGCTTATCAAAGTAAGTGAAATGAAGCTGGAATATGAACTTGACCATTTGTGGTGGGCAGGGTAAGGTTAAAAATACATTTTTTTTTTGCCCAAAGAAAATAAAAAAGTAGTAAGCTGTTCCATTTGTGTGCATGACAGAAGTGACAAATGGCTTACTTGAGTCTTGAAAGTAGATATCATTGCCATTGTAGGCATTTTTCAGCTTATTAGTCATCACCCTCAGAGCCATGATCTGCTGACGGATGAGGGTGTCTGGGCGTGTGATGTCAACACCCACTTCGGGGTTATTCACCTGGTTGGTAAGGCCATCCTTTTGGACCTCAGGAAAGTACCTTGATGGAAAAAGAAAAGAAAAAACAGCTTTCATTGATACCGCTTTTGCTAAGCAAAGAAAACCTTCGTTTTGTTTAGCTGTTATAGACTGCTGTCTCTGAAATCTCACCAGGAGCATTCTTCTCAACACAAAAACAGACACAGGCTAAACATGGTCTAATTCCATAAATGTTTTGAGCCACGGGTCCAATACAGCACTTGGGAATTGCTCTTTGAGGTAACAACAATGTTGGAAAAATGAACATTTGACCCAGTCGTGTAGGGTAATGTTCTGACATTCTTTTGACATATTTCTCTTGGGAAAACGTGTCAGCTGAATGCGCTCCTGTTCGATAAATAAGCGGCAGGTCGTCATGTGATGGCATTCCACAGATCATCTGACACAGCAGCATTTGTTCTCCTTAAGTCCACATCACTCGGGAAAATATACACGTCTGAAATTTCACTGAGGTGAAAGAGGCAACATTTCACATCTTTAATTGATATTGTTGTTTCTGCCACAGAAAATAGCATCAAATATCAGTGTAGGTTTAAATGTGTTTAAACTATTCTGGATCATGTAGTTGATATAATGATTAAAAGCAAAAACCGACTTCTCTGTTAGATCAGTAATGCCTGGGGGATCTGGAGCCCTAATGCAAATGTTATCTTTTTAAAATGAAACCAAAATAATAGATGGAACTAGATGCTGGTTGAAAATTTAAAAACAAAAAAAGAAGAAGAAGAAGAAGAAGAAGAAGAAGAAAAACACAATTTCACAAATTGCCAACAAAATGCAAACAGCATGGAAGCAAATTATATTATACATGAGATGAATTAAAACTGCAGTGAACAGTTTTTTTTTTTTTTTTAATATTTAAAACAGGTTACTTTTAGTTCAAATCAAAACGCATGCCAAGCTCTTGCAAAGCAAGTCGGTGAAAGCACATAATCTGATTCTTAATTCTAGGCTTAGACTTCTTAATATGAAGCAGGTTGAACAGACTTTGGACTTCTAACCTTTTGTGTTAGCTGGTACTAGCTTCGGGCTCTGTTGCCCTTACCTGCCCTTGGTGTGTCCATTCCAGCACTCCTCTTCGCTGGCATTTCCAGCGGTCACTCTGTCCTCTAAACACATCGCCTCAGGTAGGTTGGACCAAAATTTTTTGAAGTCCTTTAGCTTCTCTTTTATGTCAACCACCTACACAAAGACAGGGGTCATTGTGGGATAGGAAGAAAGTCTCCTGTATAAATACATTAAATCTGATTTCCAATCAAGGATGATACATATCATACATACCATTTCAGTGATGTTATTGATGTTTCTATATGCTTACAATGTAACACTAATACACTTCAGTTCCTGCAATAAACATGAAACAGATCCCTAACCTCACATCACAGCCCCAAATATCAAACAAAATACGTGTCCAGCAGGACCTACAAGAAAAGACTGTCATAAATATTTACTGAATTACATTTTACTTAATATGGAGTTTATTAACAGCTACAAGCTATTTATTATGTTTCAAAACAATCTTTGTACCTAAAATCTCTTCACAGTTAACAGCAAAAAATAAAAAAAAATAGAAAATGTCTAAAAAGTCAAACTGATTGAAGTAATTACACAAACTGAAGTGAATAAGGCATTATGTCTCCTAAACTCAAACACACACACACACACACACACGACATATGAAAAAGGCAATGTGATGTTTTTTTAAAAAGTACATGACAGTTCTCTCACATGCTCCTATTTCTTTATTCAACTCAATTCAATTTTATTTTATTTCTATAGCATCGAATCATAACAACAATTGCCTCAAGGTGGTTTATATTGTAAGGTAAAGCTCCTATAATAGTACAATTACTGACAGTCATGATGAGTCATTAAAAAAACCTCATCACACAATGTTACTAACGACAGTATGTGGTTGTAAAAACATCAGAGAAAATAGAAACACTAAACCTTAAGACATTTCTGACACACAGTGGATGAGAAATGGCAGGTTTAAATATTGCATTTGAGTGAAATGAATGAAGCTTACTGCATGTTGTGTGAAAAAGGTAGAGAAGTATTTCACTTTTGCTCACTAACACACCTTAACAAGCTGATTATAAACCTTGGGAAGACATCTTCGCTCTTGAACTCCTACCAAACGATTATTTGGGTTTAATTTTTCCTTCTCTGTTGACTATCAAATGTTTGCATCATGGAAAGTAAGACTATGCAGGCTTGCAGCAATAATTTCAAACTGAATGCCAGACATAAATGCTCCTTTGCATCCCAGCCATGTGACAAAGTCAGATATCGTTTCCTGACTTGAGCCTGTTGAACTCCAATCTTTCATCAAACACAGAATTTGACATATTTCACTGAAGCTGAGGGAAAGCCTGATAGCAAGCAGGTTGGCTCCATTATCTTTTTCCGTCCGACTTGCTGTTGGCTTACGTGAAATTGTAGTGAACCTGAGCAGAACATGAAAGGTGCTGTACTGACTGTGTGACGCTGCTGTAGGCCTTGACACTGCTTTTGATGTGTTAATCCTGTCACACTGATGCCAAAGCACTTGAGCAGCTCTGATACTGCCCAGAGGGTCAAGGCTACACTCAATACAAGAGATTGACTGGCAATGTTTGACTAAACCTCATATATTAAGTTAAGTTTAACAAGTGAGATTCACAGTTTTCCTCAGGATCTGCTGGGAAAAACCAGAACCTGTGGAAAAAGTGGGAACTGAACTAGGAATGACATTTTTTAAATGAAAATATTTGATTAACACCTCTATCAAGTATTGCTTGCCCATTATTTCATGTGGATGCAAGTGCAAAGGTATTTCAACACATGTTGGTTAAGCGGCTAATTTATTATCCCCTTTGAAACAGAATTTTAAAAAAATCTGCAAACTTCATGAACTGAAAAAACCCCTAAAAAGTCTGTGTTAAGTTTGCAAAAGGGAAAGGTTGAGCTTTCCTGACACAATAATAAATACACCTCTGAGAAAAGTCTCCCTATTGTCTCATTGCACATTGCCGATGAACAAATACTATCACTACCACAAATAACCCTCGAATGCAACCAACTGCAACGGCCACTAGATGGCACTCTGTCTTTGAGATATGGTGCGATGAAAGAGAGAAGGAAAAAAAATCCAGGGAGGAAATGAAAGTGACAAAATAACCTTGCAAATTGAAACTAATTATGTTTGCTAATGAAGCTTCTTTAACATCAAAGTTCAGCTCCATGTGGCCAAACATAGACGAGAGACATGACATCCAAACAGATGTCAGCAGAAAGCCTAATGGAAGGCAAAATTACACACACACACACACACACACACACACACACACAAAAAGACACATACACACAAAAGACGTCTACAGCGTAGAAGAAATACATGTCCCCATGGTATGTGAGGAAGCAGAGCGGAGATATGTGATTCTTTTTATAATCTACTACCTATTACTGACAGCACTGACATTCTCATTAAAATCACAATGAAGATCACAGACACAGCACCTCCCCGCGCCTCACATCAGGATATTACATAGCATTTGTTTTCAGTGACATCCTAACAAATGACTATTATCATGCTATGTGATAGCTGTTCCAATTCCTAATGACGCTAAAGGTGGCATTAGTGTGAGATATCTACAATCTATAATAAGGGCTGATGAGGGAGTTGATAGAAGCATTTACTCAATAGAAGTGCAAGCCATATTCATTTTTAGATTATTATTCAGTCCCAGGACTTCAATAACTTCTAAATTTAAGGACCATATAAAAACACTGACAACACAAGAACCTTAAGATATTAGAAGTGCCGCTAAAAAGACTTATCTTCAAACGCCGCCAACTGTACAGATGCTTTCCACTGAATGATCACTTCTGAATAATTTCTAAATGGTTTAAATATGACAGATCAGCACAGAAACATAGCTTTTGATTTTCATTTAAAAAAAACATCTTTTAAATAATTATTTAAATAAACAGAGCTAAATGAGCCATTTGAAAACCCATTAAACCATCCTCTCCTGTAATGATATATTTGCTATGTATTCTATAATATATAGTGTATATACTGTCTGCACTGAAATAAAAAGTAGTAATATAGATATATAAGCATATATTTCCTATTCTTTATATTCACTATAAAAGGTCTTTGAGGCTAATCCTACAGGGATGTTTGTAGCCTTGCTCTTGTTCTGGTTTATGCATCATATCATCACTATTATATATTACTTACAGGTACAGTGCTGTATCTTTAATCACTGATGTACCAGTGATACAGTGTGCAAATCCATGTCTTTAAATGTTTCTTTAAGAATTATAACAGTTTATCTTAACTCAATATTGGAATTAATAAATCCTTTAACTTAGGGAAAAAAAAAGTGAACAATGCAGCAGAGTTATTATTAATGTGGTTAAGGTTATTATTACATACTGGTCGCAGCTGTCATGACAGCTTATATATTTGGAATATATAACTACGTTAAGTATAATACATTTAATGCATATTGTTTCTTGTTGATGAATTCCATGAATAGCGCAAAACCAAACAGGTGTTACTTGTTCCCTCACTCTCTCAGTACTTCCCAGCTGTGCATGTGGCATTTATCCTCTCCCCCGCTGGTTACTCAGAAGATGTAAACACATGTAGTTTAACTTTTAAAAGAGGCTTATAAATTTCTTACAGCAACTGGGCACTGGGAAGTTACAAATGTTTCCCAAGCAGGAGTTTATTTGCTGAGCACAATTTAAAGTGGTTGATTAATCCACATTTGGTGCACGAATGGGTACTTGCGACTGCAGGATGCAGTATATATACATACACAATAAATGGGCCCTGTTTATTGCTCTTAAGATACATGTTGCCCAGTGCAATTGTATGGTGGGGTAATATGTCTTAATTAAAATAAAAACAAACAAACAAAAAATACAATGGAGCTTCATTGCACAAACGAATAAGATAAATCAGGATTTGGCTTCAAGATCAATATTCATGCTTGGGATAAATTTTTTGTAGGTTATGATCTGTTTTATGAATTTGACGACAATAATAATAACAATAAAAAAAGAGCATTACCAGATTTATCTTTTAAACATCTTTTCCTTAGGTTAAACAAAAAGATATATAATTATATTTACCTTGAAGTTTAATCATGTATGCAGCACCACTGTCAACTCTCCACTTTCCTCCTCAGGCATATTTTTTTCCTTCTTTTACCCCATTGCCCTGTTTCCTGTCATGAACCATATATTTCTTCACTGTGCTGTTCTCTCTCTGCCTACTCGCTGTGACTCTGCAAGGTCCCCACTCTTTTTGGTCTTTTTCTGTCTTGCTTTAGTTCAAAATGTAAGTGAAAGTTTCATGGCTAGCTGACCCGTGATCTTACAACAGAGCTCCCATTCAAAGGAGATTTGTGGGTAAAGCCTCTGGTGTCTTCTGACTTTGATATACAGAATAAGCTCAGTCTTCTCTATCCTTTCTGTATTGAATTATTTTAGCCATGCTTTCATTTTAAGTGTGTGTGTGTGTGTGTGTGTGTGTGTGTGTGTTGGTGTGTGTGTGTGTGTGTGTGTGTGTGTGTGTGTGTGTGTGTGTGTGTGTGTTCGTTCGTTCCTGTGCATGT
>VVHJ01002681.1:14963-26151 GCA_015107715.1 Tylochromis polylepis | reverse complement strand
CACCATTTCCACTTCACATAAAAGAGATTTAGTATGCAAGTTGGCAATCCAGACAAATCATCAGAATCTAGCTGAACAGCTGTCTTTTGAATTTTTTATTCAGTCATTCACATTCTTCATATGCTCCTAATTCGAATCATGCAGGGATACAGCCCATCCATTTGCTAAATGCACAAAGAAGAGCCTAGACAGATCACTTGTCACACAGCCAACAAACAGAGACAATCACACTGTCACATCTAATAGCTATTTATTGACCTGTATGCTTTAGTGAGAGGAAACTTAAACATCTAAAGTAAACAAAATCACAAGTGCAAAACTTGCTTGCTTCTAGGCAACCATTGATCCATCGTGCTACCATCTTTTCTTTTGGGATGCCTAACCAAGAATTTTGTAGCATTTCTGACTCGAAGTCCTCCCACCTACTGTAAAGCACAGGGGACAAACAAGAAACAAACTAATGCTGGAGTGAGAGCGGTGTGTTGCTTACCGTCATTTCACTGGAATGTTTGACCTTCACTGTGCAGAACGATTATTTGTCATGGTTCCCTCCTGTCTTCCAGGTTTACACATGGAGGACAAGGGGGAACCCAGATGTAGACCTCTTAGTGAACCATGGTATTTCCATGTTTATGAGTGCTCACCTTAAATTTGAGCTTCTTAAGACATGTATACATGAACCAAATATGATTTTAAAAACACAATTAGTTTGAAAGGCAATGATTTGCATGTCTCAAACGCATATTTATTTAACAATAGGGCATAGAAAAACATAAATGATTGCACAAAGACAATTCTCCATTAAAAACCTGCAATTTTGAATTTGATGGTAGCAACATGTCTAAAAGATGTCGGCACAGGGCCATGTGTGCCACTGTGTAGCATCCACTCTTCTTTTAACAACAGTCTGTAAACATCTGGGAACCGAGGAGTTTGGACTTCTGGGAGAGGAATGATGCCCCATTCTTGTCTAATATAGGATTCTAGCTGCTCAACAGTTCTGAGTTGTGTTTGCCATATTTTCCATTTCATGGTCCACCAAACGTTTTTAAATTGGTGAAAGATCTGGACTGCAGGCAGACCAGTTCAGAGCCCAGACTTTTGTAATAGATGCAGTATATAGTATGTAGTTTAGTCTTAGTTTGTCTTGTTGAAATATGCAGGGTCTTCCCTGGAAAACTATATAAGAGTATATGTTGCTCTAAAACCCGCTTAAATCTTTCAGCACTGCAAATGTAGATGGCACAGTGAACTGAGTTCACAGACAGTGATTTCTGGAAGTGTTCCTGAGCCCATGCAGAGATTTCCACAATAGAATCACTCCCGGTTTTAATGCAGTGCTGCCTGAGGGCCCAAAGGTCATGGCCATGATATTGATTTTCAGCTTTCCCTCTTGAACACAGAGATTTCTCCCAGTTCTCTGAATCTTTTGATGATATTACATACTGTAGAGGACAGAATATTCAAAGATTGCTTACTGTCATTATGCAGTCACATAACAAAATTCTGTGTGGTAGTTAGCTTAAAACCAGACAGAATTAAAAAGACAGAGACACAATGAACAAATATACACAATAGGGAAACAATTATAAGGTAGTGTTGTGGTTACATGTTACAAAGTGCAGCTGTCCAGCACATATATTGGCCTTTTAAAGTGTGAGGTGTGTATGTGTGTTTGTATGCAGGGGGTTGATAGAGTTCACAGCTCCGGGAAAGAAGCTGTCCCTCAGTCTGATGGTTCTTGTTTTTATGGTCCTATACCTTCTTCCAAAAGGCAGACAGTTTATTACTTGGGTGGGTGGAGTCTGCAGCAATGCAGCTGGTCTTCTTTTGGACACGGTCAGCATACACTGAGTCCATGTCTGTGAGAGGATTTCCCACAATCCCCTGTGCTTTTCTCACTGCCCAAGCCAAGTGCTTTCTGTCTTGTTTCGTGCAGCTGCCATACTATACTGACATACTGAGACAGAGGATGCTTTCAACGGTGGTTCTGTAGAAATTTTCAGCAGGCTAAAGGGGAGCCCATCCCATTTATGGCTCCTGAGGAAAATGAGCCTTTGCTGGGCCTTCTTTACCAGGTGACATGTATTCAAGCTGTGATGTTAATGCCCACAAACTTGGGTTGTTTACCTATTCTACCTCCTCCCCGTGTATAAGGAGGGGAGCATGTTATGTCTTGTCGACCAATTGCAGTCCACAATGAGCCTCCTGGTCATGCTGGTGTTCAGGACCAGGTTGTTTTCTGAACACCACTGGGTCAGGTGTTGAACCTCCTCTCATGAGTCTCATCATTATCTGATATGAGACCAACTACAATGGCGTTGTCTGCAAACTTCACAAAGTTATTTGTAGAGTGGGTGGCAGTGTAGTCAATAGTGCCAAGAGGTCTGGGCTGGGTGCACAACCCTGCGGTGCACCTGTAATCAGGGCCAGTGTGGATGATGTACAATCCTCTAGTTTCACTACCTGAGGCTTGTTGGTGAGAAAGTCCTTGATCCAAGAGAACAGTAAATAGTTACCAGGCTGTGAAGCTTCATTGCTAGTTTATCTGCGATTAATGTATTAAACACAGAGCTGAAGTCAACAAATAGCATCATAAATATCTGTTAATATGCTGCAGGTGAGACAGAGCTCCCCGTATACGTGAACTGATGACTGTCCAGAACAGTAGTTTAGGATGATCCTCTCAAAGCACTTCATAATTATCAGGAGTCAGTCTCAACAATTTTATTTTGCCGAACATTATTCTGAATTTTTTTGACAATTTGTGGAGCCTGGTTTTTTTTTTTTGCAAATTGGTAAACGGCTTCTCTAAGATGCTCTTTTTATAACTAATCATGTCACTGATCTGTTGCCAGTTAAACTAAGTTGTTGCAAAATGTTCCTCTAGCTGTTTTGTTTTCCTACCCTTTGCTACCTCCATCCCAATTTTTTTTTTTTTTAGATATGTTGCTGTCATCACTTCAAACGATAACACATGAGTTAGCAGTTTTCATGAAATAGCAAAATGCCTTTTTAAACATAACATGTTTTCTATAATATATTGTGAATAAAATATGGGCTTGTGAGATTTCCAAATCATTGCAATCTGTTTTTACACTTTTTACATTTTACGCACCATCCAACCTTTTGGGGAATTTGGAGATTTCAACTAATCAAAGTGAAACCATTATACAACTTATCCAGCAGTTCTGACAAGTATATTTTAGCAGAACCAGAGGCTCACAGCTTGCGGTGTTGCTGCCCACGTGGTATGTTCCCTAACCACTCGGTCATCGGGTCACCTGCCACAGTTGATTGTTGACTTTGGCTTTCAAAAATATTTACTCTATGCAGCATGGAAAAAGAGGAAAGAAAAAGAGGAGCTATAATTTATTTACAATTATAGCTTTTCCATTTGACGTGTGCACTCATCAAGCTATTTTGTTTGTGTGCAGGGAAAAAACAAAAAAGTAATTGCTGATTTTGAATATTAAGGAATGTTGACGAAACAAACATCTTGGTGGAGGCATGGTTTTACAAGTGCCATTTGTAATGCAAAAAAGGGAGCGCTCAGGTTCAGAACAGGGCATTTTGTTCCCCCTTTTTTCTTTCTATTTGTGTGTGTGTTTAAGTGATTTACTTTCTGTTTGTAAGATTCTTGTGGCAAAATGACCTTGTCTTATGCGAAATGAACCACAGTAAATCATGTTTGTGTTTTTAAAAGTCAACAATTTCCAGGATTTGGGGGGGGGCTTCTTTTGCTAAATTATTTTCATTTATTAATAATCAGTAATTATGTGCATGGACTATATTGGAATCATTAGTGATATCTAATGATAGCATTGTTTTTTTCTAATATATAAATATAATCTCTAATATTTCCAAAACATCTTCTGAAAGCTATGCAAAAAGAGGGTCCAGTACTATGTGCACAAACTCACAGATCAAAGGTTTTATTTTTATTTTTATTGTTCCCTACTGGCTCTTTCTACAGTCTAGCCTTGTTTGTGCCTTGCACTCATTGTTGTGCTATATTGCCATACATATAAATTGTGAACGGTGCATTACACAAGGGGACAAAAAAAGGACCTATAAAACTACACTAAATTGCACTGCACAAAAACTTGTTACAAATGTCAAATTAAAAGCTCCGCTTCTTATCTTTAATGTACCTCTGAGCCTGACAGTGTGTTGTGCCTTTATCCCCTCTTTTGACTTTAAAATCTCCATTTCTCTCAGAGCTTTGAGGGTGTGTGCTCTGACAGAATGTCAGGCAATTAAACAGTCATGGCTCATTGAGCTGGAGGTGGGCCTGCTCCTCCAGGCTCCTCTATAGGCAATAGAAGAAATGAACACAAGCACTCCCTGCCATCCCTTCCTCATTCTTTGACTCACAAACTTAGCAGTGAATCTAAACAAGAAGTTCTTATCAAAGGACACTTTAAACTGCTGTCAACTTTCACTGGGCTGAGCAGTGTCACTGTCATGGGTAATTATCTTGTGCCAGAATGTAAACGAGAACAGTGTGTGGGACAACAAAGATGTGTTCTCGCAGGGTACCCAGTCATGTCCCTGCTGGAAGTTGAACACATAAACGCAGTCACACTAATGATGGCAGGAGACAGCTGCTAGCTGTACCTTTACACCCCTAAGCACTAAGGTAAAAACAAGGCAGCATTTTCAGTTAATATATGCAGTACATACTGTAAAAATCTTGAAGACCAAAGTGCTTTACAGTATTTTGTAATACTTCAACTCGACTACTAATACTTCAAATACTTCAACTTCAAAGCTACAGAAGGCTGATATCGTTTGACATTTGTGTTCTTTTTTGCTCTGATGTGAAGAGAATTGTGACCAAACTTTCAGTGAGTAAAAGTTGTAGCGTGACTACTCGATCTTCGAAATAATTTTTTAATATAAACATATTTTAGTACAGCACTGCAGCATTACAGCATACAGTGTAGGGTAAGAGATAATTTCACTTCACTTGACTCTGTTTTTAGTGTTTTCCATTAGGTAGTAGTACCTGGTACAAGGTACTTTTTTTAGTACCTGATTGGCCAGTCATCACTCGATGAGTCATGAGAGTGACTCCTTCACAAAAATCAGACCTGCCTTTTCTGAAACCTGGCAACGAGGGAAATGGCTGCACAAAAACCAACACTGTGGTCCCTGAGTGACAAAAAGCCATAGACTGAACAGCAAGTATACCATCGCCTTAACGTCCTCCATTGTTGCGTTGTATTTGTGTTGCATAAAAATGACATCACAGGATTTTCCGCTGTGCTGCTATAATGATCCCATGCAGGTGATACTCAATTGTAATAGAAAATGATAACACCGAGTAGAGGAGAGTCGAGCTGAGTCAAACCAAGCAGGTATTAGTGGAAAAGAGGCTATAAAGAAGTCCTAGTAACTTAAGTTCAATGGGCTGTGTTTAGCTTTTGTACTACACTGGCAATAATACATTTTTCTTTTTTACTTTTTCTTGAATGTTTTCAGTCAAGTTTTCATAATGAACCATTTACATATATTTATAAATATATATTTATGATACTAAACCTCAGCAGTGCTACATATCTAACAAACCAAGGATACTGTAATCTATACCTACAGGCAGTCACTGTTATAGGTTGTTTTGTCAACTGCAGAACTTTGACAGAAATACATCAGACTTCTCAGGAGGTAGAAATGTACAAATAAACAAAAACTTTGTCACAGATCTACTCATGCATTTTAGGACAATTTTTGTCCACATAGTCTTGTTTGCCACACATTAGATTGCTGACTGGATGCTAACAACCAGTTTTACACAGTTAGAGGTTTGACAGCTGGAGGGAAAAAGCAGGACTTCACAGCAGATGAGTGAGACAGCTAAAACACATTCACTCATCCAAGGTAGACCACTGTAAACTGAACCAGGAATCACTCAAACGACCAGAATAGCTCTAATAATATGATGATAATACGAAGCAGTCAGATCCAAAAGTATTTGGACAATGACACAATATTTGTAGTTTTGCTTATGCACACCTCCTCAGTGGATCTCACATCCACCATTTAAGAGCAGACTTTCATCTTCACTACATAGGCTTTAATAAAATTACTGCAACCATTTTTATACATCTTCTCCAATTTTTAAATGCTCAAAAGTAATTGAACAAAGATCATCTTAAACATAAGGACAGTTAGTAATACTCGAATGAAAAATTGCATTAAGTGACTAAAGTCTAGAGCCCATGGACATCACAAAACACTTTTTTCCTTCCTTGAGATGCAAGGACTTTACTGCTTTTACCTTCCATTTCTGACAGCTAAAGCTCTGGACTTCAATCAATTCTTGATATTTAATATACAACCAGGTATTTGTTATAACTCATAGATAACTTTTTTTTCATTGTACTGTAAATAGGTGAACTGCATCAACACACTTTGATTCTGTATGTGAATTTGCTTCCACATGTTATTTGTCCAGCATTTCTCTTGCTTCATGTTTTCAAAATTGTCTATCAACTTTTTTCCACGAGTTAAAAAAGCTAAACAGATTCACAAGACTAAAGATGGGAAAGATCACAACAGCATCAATAGGCTTCTGAGCATAAGGGTACAGAAAGAGCCATTCTACTAACAGTAGGTGCAGTGGCTGTCTTTTGCTTGCTTTTTATGCAATGCTGCATTGAAAAACTGAAGCAAAACTTCACACAAGGATCTTTCCAGAGAATATTTTAGTTTAAAATGGAACTGTGTATAAATAGCTCCTCACTTCATGTCTGTGCATTTTAAGGTTTTTGCATTCTATTTTGTGACATGAAATGACACATGAAAAAAATGAAAGTTAGGATGTGACTCCTGCTGTGAAAAGACACACAAAAGGAAAAAATAAAAATAAAAATTGCAGTGATAATTCCTAAAATGATATTTTAGGAAACTCATATTTTATGAGATCAGACTGCACAGCCGACTGCTCAGGGAGTGCAAAGTTAGCATCTACATATGTCTGGTGTCCAAGAACAAAACAATGCCCCAAGAAGAGCAGAAAAGTGCAAGATGAAATAAGCCTGATGAATAATGGCATCGCATTCTAGGTTGGGCAGATTAAAATACATTTTTTTGGATCAGTTTGGATCCTGGATGTTTAAAACCAGATCAGGACTACTACAGTGATGACAAAACATGGAAAAAAGGAGTATACTAATACGGTGGTTCTTGAATATATACCAAACGAAGACATAATTCTCAATCTCAAGAAGCACCGCATTCCAGACATACTTCAAAATTCATCAGCTATTTTAAAACGGAAGCCAGACCAACACAAGTTAAAAAGAATGATCTTGAATTATTTGGGTCATAGCCCACACTTTTATAGCGCTCTCAGAGTTCTCATAAGCGTTGCTTTCAGATAGACCAAATTTTTAGTGTTTTCAGTGAAAACATTATCTCTCTGGTCAGCATCAAACACCAGGCAGACAACGTCTAGTTTAAAAAATGACTGAAGCAGCTATGTGGTAAAGAGACAGCTATTCCCAATTGGGAATTAGTGGAGATCTAAAATAAAGCTAAAAGGAAAGGATATGCCCATCAAATTGGTTGAATTATGCAAATTTTGCTCGATATCTGCTGGAAGTGTTTGTTAACAAATTCACAATAATATTGAAAATGTCAGAGTTAATTTGAGGGCTTGTTTTGGCTTCTTCAACTTGCCACGAAAATCTGACCAGCATTTTATCGCACAGTATGAGTCAATATAGCTCAGTAGGCATATGCACATTTGAATTGGTGGATATCAACAGCAAACATACGGTAAATTGATTGGTTGTTCTCTCATATATATATATCTCTCTCTATATATCTCTATATATCTATATATATCTATCTATATCTCTATATCTATCTATATCTCTATATCTATCTATATCTCTATATATATCTATCTATATCTATCTCTATACATCTATATCTCTATCTCTATATCTATATATCTATATCTATATCTATATATCTAACACTTTATACAACATACCTTATTCACCCATTCATAAAAGCACTATTTTCTACACTTAAGTGTTTTCTATCTAACAAACATACACATTTATACTCCAGTGAGCGCACTGAGAGTTCAGTTTGCAGACTGGAGCAGCGAGGGATCAAACCACCAAGTTTCTGATTAGTAGATGAGCTACTCTAACTCCTGAGGTAAGCGCCCCCATCTCCCCCAGCCACACATATCTGTGGGAAGTATAGTTTTTGATTTTGAACTGGAACAATGGACATGAGTTGGACCAAACTAAAAGATAAGTCAAGAACCTTCCTTTATTTTTCATAAGCCAAACAACACATGGTACAGCCTATTATAGAAAACCCACAATTTGCAGCATTCTGTGGCCAGATCAGCATGGATTCCTCAAGCATGCTGATAATGGCATTTTCTGCTCATGTAAACTGGTTTAGTAATAGTATGTCAAAAAATAAGCCCTTGCCACTGAGCTCCATTTTGCAAGAAGCTCTAAGGAGGCTTATTGCCTAGTTATTCGGGAGCAGTCTGGTGCCCCCGTATCACTGTACCATTATAGCTGCTACTGCTCGTAACACTCCCCCACCAAGACTTCACAGCTCTCCCTTCTGTCAGCTGTGACGGAGCAGGTCATTTGCTGACTGGTTGGGATCCTTGTGGAGTTGACTCTATTAGCTACAGCAATGAGAGTTTTGGACTAGGATGTGTCTCGAAAAGATGTGGCGGTTGATGAACGTTTATGTTGGATCTCGAAGAGGCATCTTGACTAGCTGAGGACACTGTGGCATGTGTTCAACAATCCCTGCGGTGTTAGCCACTCAACTGTAAAACGCTGTGCTTAACAGCTGACACTTCTGATGCCACGATATACCACATTATCAAGCTTCGAAGAGTTTTTGCATTAGAGCACCTTATAAATCACAGGAAACATTTTAATGAGAGTATTTGACATTGAATCCCTTGTGAGATGAAAATGAGAGTATGACACTTGGCACACCAAGTGCTGCATACCACTGGGATTTACAGGTCCCAATGCTTGCTTGCTAGAAATCTCTAATGCTTTGAATACAGTCCTACGCATCCCCATCCACACAATACAAAAAAAACATAATTTCTCCTTGCAGTTAATGCATAAAACAGTGCTAGATAATGGTCCCAGCAAAAACATAAGTATAAAATGTTGAACCTTACACTGTGTTGCATCGCATTCCAAACAATCCTCTGGTTTGCAGCATAAAGGCAGGGAAACAGAAAGTCTTAATTAATTCAACGTAGGTGGGAGAAATCACTGACGGACATATAAAGCTTAAAAGCCAACTGCTGTATATAAGACATCAAAAAGGCATCGAGAATGAATTAGATTAAGTGCAAAAAACATAATTAGGACTGAATAAAACAAATAGCTCATTTGTTGTTGTGGGATTTCAAGAGCCAGATGGCAAAAAAGGCTGCTTTTCAAATTATGTACCCATTAACTAAATAACCTATTATTAACCTCACACAGAGAACCAAGACATTTGATTTGGCAGGTTTTAAAAACTATGAGAAATGAGGCTGCCATTCAACAAAACAGACTGAATTATTTTTCTATTTTTCAAGGCCTGGGTTAAATATTACTAGCATAGCAGATACATTTTGAAAAGATTCACTGTGAAAAAGGCCAGGTATAAGAAAGGAAGAGTAAAAGGAAGTGTAGCTGCAGGAGTAATACACAAGCAGAGCTGTCTCTCAGCCAAATTGGACTGCCACCCCCATGTTAACCTTTACCCCGATGAAGCATTTTAGGTCTCAAGGTTCTTTGAGATGGAAATTCATGTATCAAGATCCTATTGAACAAACATACAGATTATCTGACAGAAAATAAAGGTGTGCCTTCAAGAAGGAATTGATATGGTCAGCCTCACAAAAATCTATCCATCTCCCTTCTTCCCCTTTTCTGTTTACCAAGTACACGAGGATGAGAAGGGCAGTGAATGCAGTACATCACACCTTCCCACACCGTCTTTGGGTAAAGCTGTTGATTCGTTAACAAACACAAATCAATAGAAAGGTCTGAATGGAGGACAAGTACAAAGAATTAATTTCCGGCTCCAGGGGCTTACCATGGCAAATCACCAGCTTTAATCAACAGTGTCAAGTCAAAAAGATAAATGATGTTTACACTGAAGCGGTGTCTCGTCTGAAAACAGAAAGCATTGGCTTTTGTCTCCTTACCAGTCTGTCTAGGCTTGTGCCAGCTGCAGTGGTAGGCCGCTCCTCTGGGCTGTAGGGCCTGAAGCGGGCGTTGAACACATCCGAAACACCACGAGCAGACCTAGTGATTCCTGCGGGTTTTGGCTGACCACAGCCTTGAAAAACCTGCAATTACAAGAACATGGGTACCCAACTGTCAACAGTTTAAATTACTTGGGATGCAGAAAATAGGTAAAATACACTGTTTGGATAAGGTCTTGTGAATGATTCACCCCTGACTACCGGTGTGACAGTGCTTTACGTCAAGTTGAGGTAACCATGTTGATAGGTGATCCAACTAGGAGCTGTGACCAGTGCTATTTAAGTTGGTAGAGTTAAATTTTTACGGGCTTCTGGTAAAACACCACATATACTTAAGCCATAAACAAAACGGCATCTGCTGCATGGGAAAGGCAACTGAGCATTTAGCTTTGAATGGGAACTGGCATCCAAATCAGTGTAGGCAGAAAAATATTCATCACAACCACCTAGATTTTTTTTTCTTCCCCTTTCTGTCTACAATTTTGTGGGCAAAGAAAAATGCAGTAAAACACAGGAAACACATTAACTACTGTTAGTTGAACTAAGATTATCTGACCAACTTGAAACATATAATTCAAATACAAGACCTAAATTTGGACATAATTAGAATGTGTTGTAATCCACACCTTAGTCACAGCCCAGTATGACTTCCAGCAAAGCTTATTCCTCATTTTGTGACGAAGTTGGACTTCAACAGCCTGTCTGAAGTGTTACTTTTGTTCTTAGAGAAATGTACCTAATTGACATACCCTGTAGGAGACCTGGGCACTGTTATCTTGCATATTCATGATGGCCTCTGAAATCTTGACATCAATAGGCTCCATGACAGATTCGATGTTGAAAGGTCCCTCTAGCCTCTGTGCCACCAGCAGCATGGCATCTGTTATAAAAAAAAAAAAAAAAAAAAAAGGGTATAAG
>VVHJ01002680.1:0-13566 GCA_015107715.1 Tylochromis polylepis | reverse complement strand
CTATCATACCTCCTCCAGTTCCCCCCTCCCCTTGGCTAGACTCCCCACCCAATTCAGGATTTATGGGATGTGTGTGGAGGGTTTCATGTTTCCTTGCAGCGATTGAGAAGCCTTACAAGGAGGGGTAAGGAGGAGGTTAGGGGGAGGGGGGGGGGGGCATACTTCGTCCACACCCTCACCCCACCCTTTTCTCCATATTGTACTGGAAGGAGCAAACAAATTCTGGCATGCACTGAGTCATGCCGGGGCATCACAGAAGTACTCTTTAGAAGAGAGTAAAGTTTACGACAGAGTGTGAAGTTGGAACATAATGATGTGTCAAGGATTAAAAAAGACATGAGGTGAAGAGGTGGGGCTGCTGTCAATGTGTGTGGTGTGAGGAAAAGTAAGGCGAGTAGTCCCAATGATTCTTGTAAAAGCTCAGCGCATGAAAGAAAATCTTTGCCTGAAAGAAAAAATGTGAGGCGCAATGCAATGACTGCACTCATAACACATTTATTGTCTAGATTGAATATAAGTGCTCAGTATATATCATCAGCAGCTCTTACAGGATTATTGACATTGTCTGTGTCTGTCTGCACTAGTGTACATGCTATGACTACAAAACTGTCAACTCATCAACTGACAGCACCGTTTAGCGCTAATGCAAGTCTCCATCAGCTGTCAAAAGCATTTGCATGAAATCAATAGCAGATGGCGGTCTGTGTCACCAATTTCATTATGCCGGGGTTGTTACAAAGATCATCTCCATGATAGATGAGATGGCGACATGTCGACATGTAGAGATCATGCCTGACGCTTGGACGACAACTGCAGACGATTCTGCCAGGTGTTAAACCATGACGGAGAAAACTTTACATCTAATATTGGTTTAGTCTGAGGCTTTTCGATTCTTCCGTATTTACGTGTGTAATAAACTGTAAAAGCTGTCGGCAAAATCCAGCATAAACCACATTTCAAGGATTAAGGAAACCCTACCCTCCAAAACATGCATTTACAGGAGGGCATCATTATCATTGGAGAGGCACATCAAACAGAACACCTCTCCCAACCTAGGTCTTGTCCTGTACTGTACGTCTCTCCGGCTGTGTTCCCAGCATGCCTGGCGGGTTGTGTAGGCCCCAACTGAGGCAGAGGACAGGAGAGCGTGATGTATCACCCTGAGAGAGCCCACTGACAGCCTCTGATGATGGATGGCCTGATTATGGAGTGCTTTTTACACATACACAATTTACATCACACTGAGCAGCAGGGTCTGGCAGGGCTGCCGTGCACATACACTCTCTCTCTCTGCCGGCCATATGCACTCACATCTACACACTCATGTGTGTACACATGCACACATGTATGGGTCTGCCAGAGTGCATAGATAAGAAGGGGAAGGGGGGTGGAAATAACAAAAGAAAGGGGGCAAATTCCTTGCTATAGCCTTGTCATGTACGATCAATATGGCAGATCAATCCTTTATTAAGGAGAAGATGGCTTTCCCCCACATTCCAAGACAGACCTTTGTCGTTTTGGGACACATGATGACATGTCAAATCAGATTTCCAGCAGTGTATGTTGTTGTGGCATGGGGTTTATTCAGGTGTGTCCAGCCTATGAGGCTGAATACCACTGTATTTGTAAGCCAGATCCTTGCTATCGATTATCACCCTGCATTGTCCATGCTTGAACACATAACTGCTCCACTTGAGCACGGTTGAGCTAGCAATTACCGTATTTGAGTTTTAGCACAAGTGGTGTGTTCGATTATAAGTATGTGTGTGAGTAACATAAGTATGCGTGAGTAGGTGCAGTATGCCTTATGGGTGTGTTTCGGGGTTGTGCATGTGTATTTGATGAACAAAAGAAAGAATGAGAAACATGAATGTTCCTTTTCCTGCCCTGACTCCCTGGCTTGTGCTCCAGTGGCCCTGCCTGCCTCTATATGTGTGTGTGTGTGTGTGTGTGTGTTTGTGTGTGTTTGTGGGGGGGGTTGCTTGCTTTCACATTCTCTGGTGTTCTGCAGGTTCAGCGAGCTGTGCGGTGTTAATGCTGAAATTACATGCTGAGTAATGAGTGATGGGCCAAATTACAGGCTGAACAATGAATAGAGGCAGGCAGCTCTTATTAGTCTCCATAGAAAGCCATTGATTTATGAAGCGCCTTGCTCGGTGGAGTTACTCTCCTGAAAATGATATCTACATTGAGAAGTGATGTTCTCTATTAAGTCGTTCCTTCCCCCTTTACACTGCTCTCCTCCTTTCTTCCACTCCTCCCCTCCTTCTTTCCTCTGCCCTCCCTCCCTTGCCTTGTCCTGCCTATGAGTGTACACATGATTGTTTAGAATCAGGCGGAGCTGTAAGGAAACCTTCAATTACCCATTAGGACTGTCAGACATAAAACGCCCTGCTCTCACCAAAGTCTGGGTTATGATTCATTTACTTTGTGCCTCTGATTCATCGCCCAATATGCTTCATGCCCCAGATTACTATTTGAGGGGTGGGAGAGATTAATGGCTCCATGGGATCTGCTGCCGTATTTCACAGGCCCAGTGTTGCAGTACAGTTGGTGCAGAAGGGTGAAATGACGGCAACTTACACTAGATCAATGTGTGGACAGCCTTTCACAGATTATTAAGGCTCTGTTAGATTAAAAGACCGCCGCTATGTAGTTTGCTTTAGTCAATATTCTCAAGCAGATAAAAAGGGGGAGGGCCCCTCTGAAGAAGCCTCAGACTGATGTAGGTCATCATGGCTTTTAATGGAATAACACTTAGTGGCACAAGTGTCAGAGGAACTTGTGTCATAGCAATGTTTCATAAAACACTGTCTGGCCCTTGAGGTTTGGATTTGGAAATTACTATTTTACTGTAAACGCTAACTCATTTCTCAATTAGTTTCTTCCTATATCTGGCAAAATTAGCCCCCAAAATGCTCTAATTTTTATCATCTCTCATCTTTCTTTCAGCCCTGAATGAGCCAACCATTGACTATGGGTTCCAGAGGCTGCAGAAGGTCATCCCCAGACACCCCGGCGACCCTGAGAGGTTACCAAAGGTCAGTACAATGTCTCTGCTGCATTGAAAACCAAAAGACCGATAATGACACAGAGCGGTCTGGGTTATAATTCTCTGATAAATAAACAAAACAACATTACAATCAAGCAGAGCAGTATGACCCAAAACTCTAACAGATTTTCTTCACATATGTGGCTTACCCACTAACCAGCGTGGTAATGGTATTGGTTTTGTGTGTGGAGAGAGGCGTAAACTCTCTGTGTGGTAAAATAGCTCAATCAGGCGTTTTCCTCTCCAGTAGTCTGTGGAGATGGTAATCTGGTCAGAAACGACGTCTGCACCCTCATTACCCCACTCATGTTTTCCTTTCATTTTCTGCAGCTCGATTTGGTTTAATCTTTTGTTTACAGAACCCTGTGCCGTAAACCCCCTAGTCTTACTGCGGCTAATAGACAAAGACTGCATGTTATTATGCTTTGGCTTTCTTATTGTTTTCTTTTGAACCTTGGTGAAGGAGTTGAAAGCCACATCAGTTTTATACACACTGGTGTGGCACATAAAGACGCTGGCATATTGAAAGACCTGAGCATGAAAACTTAGGTGCAAACAGTGAGAAAAAAAATCCCCTCCCCTGCAGAACTTCTTTGATTCTTTGATTCTTTTTCTCCCCTTTGATTCTTGCGCTCTTTCCATTTCCGATTGATAAAATCTATCTGTGTGTTTTCACTAATTGCTACCCTGCCAGTAACCATTTTGATGACTGACGTTCCAGATGTGTCAAGTGTAATAATATGACTGATTAGTACTTTCAAAACCCCTCGGCATGTAGTAAAGTGGAGGCCACCTCAGAGTTTTAATAATACTGTAAAACCTTTAAAGACCTTATCTATTAAATCCCAGCATGCTACACTGCAATATCATTAATGTCCAACGGACAATTTAATAAAGAACAGACTGTGTGGTAGCTATAGACATTTGACCAAGGCAATGAGGAGAAATGGAACATCACAGCTAGTCCCTGGTTCAGTATATGAAGTGTTTCAATTAGACCCAGTCCCTGTGGAGACAGGAAACAACACCTAGACATGAAATGTTACTCTAATTTCAACTGTAAACGTAGACCAAAAGGTAAAGTACACTTACCCTTTCATATCCACATGACTCGTTCTATCTCCGCAGGCATCACCGGTCAGTCTAGCCGCACTGTTTTTATTTTATAAAGTCACCCAGTGTCTTTCTGAAATCCACATCTTGTGAACAAAGAGAGCAACAGTGTTAAACACAGCTTTATTACAGAGAAACCCTCCTCCCTTTTTTCCTTTCTTTTCTTTCTTTTTTTTTTTTTCCTTGAATACAAAGTGTTGTTGGCTCTGAGACACATTTTGACACTGAACCCAAGATTAGTTTCCTGGGTGTGCGCATACTTAATATAGCATGGTCTCCCAGCCTTTGCATGAAACAATCACAGAGTGAGATGAAACCCTGCACTTCCAATAAACAACATAAATATTTGATTTGCTCTCTAATGGACCCAAATATGGGGTTCAGGGGGCATGTAAATGATCCCACCAAGTGATTCGTCATTGTTAAGCTTGCCATCTGAGGGTCAGCTCTCGGGGTCAAAAGCACATTCCCAATAAAACAGCCTGCGGCGGGCCGAGGCTGGCATGTACATTTGGAATGAGAACAGAAACGGCATATAGAGAACAGCCATTACAGGGTGCAGGTGAGGTAGGGAGACTCTATAAAAAGAAGATAAAGCTGGAGGACGCGCGGTGTGCATTAGCAGAAAGGCAAATCGACACCAAGCCCACTCACCACCTCTACTCCCCCCTCCCATGACTTCACCCTCCAGTTGATAATATTACTCCACTATTGATTTCCACCAGCCTTCTCCCTGGGACCAGTAAGACACGTGGTAATTGTAAGGAGACAGAAAGCCAATATGGGAGTGCTCATGGATAGCAAGGGATGCACGCTAATATTGTTGCTACACAGAGAAAAAAAGGGGGGAAGCTGCCTCTGATTGAAGTTTACCTCGTAATTCTAAGACAACATCGTAGATGACAGTCTGACCCTGTGGGAGGAGTGGAGATATAAAAATTCAATGCAAAGTCCAGGGTGAATATGAAAGTAATAAGTGTGAGCAGTCAAGTGATGAGAAAGGAGATTGGTTTGCGGGCATCGCGTTAAGTGAAGAGAGACTTTGGAATTCACCCTCCCTTTTAAGATCTTGTTATAAAACAATTTTCTATTCATAATATAAAAAAGACAATTTATAATACCATTTTGTGCCCTCTGGCAGTAATGGACAAATAGACTGGATATCACATTATATCACACTCAATTTCTCTCTTCTGTAACAAATTAGATTCATTATGAAATTAAAAGTGGAAACTCAATATTGTTTTATTATTAAGCTGATTGCTTTGGATTCTTTTCTTTCCTCCCAAAATGAGCATAAGCCCATTCTTTTCCAATTCTTTGTGTAATCCACAAGGAGAAAATATTACAAATGTGTTCATGTCAAGCAATTACCCATGTATTTAAATGAATCTCTCTTCCTGTGCTCTTTGAAGTACCTTCATCTAATGGCCCTATGCTTCTAAATGCATTCATTACCTCAGGCTAGAGCTAACAGAGTAATTGCCTTACAGTTTTATAATGGCATTAGCACTCCAAGCTACATAACCTAGGCCCTTTTTTATTAACTGTGATAATATAAATACAACATCCATGTTAATCTACTGCTTGAAGAATCACATTTGGGCCATTTTAGTCCACATCTCCTTATTGTTAGATATTTTTTATAACACATCATTTGATATGGCTTCCTCCCCCCGCCTTTCTTCTCAGCAATAACATAAAACGGCTCCTAAATCTTAGGTGATCTGTTATCTGAGCAGTCCCATTTAGACAGTTGTGGAACATGAGACCTTTATGCAAAGCATGGCAAACAATACAAGGAATCTGTCACGCATTTGTCACAGAACAACAGAAATCATTTGAAGCCTTTAATTGTTTCAATTTAACATGGTGTGTTCTGATATGTCTCCATGACAAGAAAGCCAATTACACTTATGCTGGAGCAGTATTGAGATTTACATGGAAATGCCCTCAGAACACTATTCCGTGTTAATCGTATTCACAGCGTGAGCTGATACGCATGAAAGCGTCTCGTCAGAAGAAAACAAACTTCTTCCTTGATTGGGTGCAGCACTTCTCATCATCCTCGGATATGACTAGGTTGCCACTTAAGCATAGCCCTGCGAGTCAACTTGGTTAGTTAAGACACCACGCGGTAAACGACAGATTAAGGATGAGAGGCAATATCGTTTTCCTCCCTCCTTTTTCTAGCTCTCCTTATGTCACTGCTGCAAAGTACCATATGGACAAGGAGGGAGAGGACGTTTTACAGAGAATGAAACATGGCTTGCAAACGCGACAGTCTTAATTGCTTTAATTGTTATTTAAAATTGAGAGCCATGTAGGAGATCTTGAAATATGATAGAATAGATTATTGGTAATTATTAACTGCAGACAAAAAGAAAGAAAACCACTTTATCTCACTCAGCAAGAGAGAGAGAAATCTGTTCTGCCTGATGAGAACACATCAAGACAGCTGGTCCTCTCATTTAGTCTACCTGCCTCACGACAACCATAATTCTTTATTTGTATGCAAACTAGATGCATGCAACGTTGAGCATACACACCAATTTCAGAGGTAAATGCCCATTCTAAGAGCCACCCATCCGGTAACTTGGGGTGGATTAAGCGATATGTTTCTATAAGAGAGCATGGCATACGCTGGAAGTGGCTTCTACAGTGATTCATCTTGATAAATCAAGGACTGTGGTAGATATGCTCCTCTGGATGAAAGGGCCCATACACACGCTCCATACACACTACATACGCTGAGCCTTGGAAATGCAGGCCAAGTCTTGGAGGCCGCTGTTTGAAGGCGCGAAGGCTGTGTTTACATTCATTTATGGCAGCTGCCGTCTTAATCCCACACTGCTATTGCCAAGTGATGGAACACTTCAGACAAATTACCGGGGCCCGCAAAAGAAAACACAGCGAATGTGGGAAGAAAACAAGCGCCATCTGAGATGTTTCTGGTGACAGATTTGCATTGCTTTTAACCAGGGTTCTAACAGCACAGGCGACAAATCTCTGCTCTACAGCAGGTGACAACAAGCGAGCATTTTAAAACACACGCAAGAGCCGTGTCTGCAACTTGCCTTTGTCAGATTATATGCACTCTAAAAGGAGGAGAGGATTTTTCATTGAGCATATTGCCTTCTGTATTATAGAAAACAAAGAGAGCAGCCTGGTTGCTTGAGAGGGATTTAATTGTAAGTGCTGAATTCAAAGAGCAGATAAAGATACACAAACGGGCCAAACCCCACCTTGCTGAAAGCCCGAAAGAGAGTGGGGGGGAACGGGATCCGGGGCCAACTCATTTTCAGTGTTAAGAGCCAAAGCAACACAGCTAATCCGCATTGTCAAGCGGGGGCAAGCATGCAGACATGGATAAGACCACATCCTGAGCATCCGTGTCCCCAAGGCACAAGCACCCAGCTCTTGCTGGATGGGAAGTCATTTGTGAAGTCCTTTGCAACAGCCAGTCAAAGAGGTTAATTGAAAAATTCCTTAATGTCATTACAACAGAACTAGATTAACCCAGAGCTAATTCACTTTATTGTTCTGAAGAGAGGGGACTCAGCGGTGAACTCTGGAGCAAACGTGAAGCCCAGAATCAGGGGTGAGGTGTTGTTTTTAAAGGACTATGCCAGTTTAATTAAGATAGGGAACATTATTCACTGCTCTGCATGGTTGGAAGGAGTAAAATGGTAGTGCCATATAAATGCAGCTCTAGTGCCTCTTAAATCAAGGTGGCTTTTATTTAGTGTTTGAATATGTAAACATTTCTAAAGCTCCCCGTGACCCTGCTGCGCAATGCTGCTTTTGATATTTTTTGTTACTGTATGTACCACCGGGCTCTCGAATGTAATCTGTTTAGGTTTTAACATTTACTCCCACTGCTTTCCTCATCAGGAGGTGTTACTGAAGAGGGCGGCTGATCTCGTTGAAGCCCTGTATGGAATGCCTCACAACAATCAGGTCCGTGTCCACACAGCTGATTTAAGCATGCTTGTACCTCTGCTAAGTAAGAAACAATTTAGTATCACCAAAGGGTATTTTTACCACTATATCTGGAACAATGTAGGCTACATGCATTGTGAGTTAACCATATAGTCATGAACCATGCATCAAAGAAAAAGCACAGCTATAAAAACAAAAACAAAACAAAAAAAACAACATAAATAACAAAACCTTCCCCTGTGCTTCTCAGGAGATCATTCTGAAGAGGGCAGCCGACATCGCAGAGGCCCTGTACAGCGTTCCCCGCAACCACAACCAGATCCCCTCTCTCGCTAACACAGCCTCCCACGGCATGATGGGAGTCAACTCCTTCAGCAGCCAACTAGCAGTCAATGTGTCTGAGTCACAAGGAAATGACCAAGGTATGAGATTTTGGATATGGCTCTGCAATTCGGGTGGGTTTTGAAAGTGGGGTGCGGGGACCTGGAGGTGGGCCCTTGAGGGGATTCCAGGGGGTGTGCAGCAAAATGAGAAACAGTTAAATTTCCCTTCTTTTTTCTTATTAAAGTAAGAAAATTGAACAGGAATTATGTCTGAACACTGGCTTCACTGGTCCCATCCTCACAGTTTTTTTTTCAAAAGGGTCCAATTATGTGTCGAGTTCTCTTATTAAACGGTCATCTGCAGCATGTGTTAATATAAAAATCTGACTGCAACAGCAAAACTCCATTGTTTTTTACTGTAATTAGTAAACACTCCACATACATTAAAAAAAAAATCCCTTTCCTTTTTTCTTGTGTTGTTCAGTGGGTTACAGCCGAAACACCAGCAGCGTGTCCCCCAGGGGCTACATCTCCAGCAGCACCCCACAGCAGTCGAGCTACAACACCGTCAGCAACAGCATGAATGGCTACGGCAATGCCGGTATGAACCTGGGAGTGCCAAGCTCCCCTGGGTTCCTCAACGGATCCTCTGCCAACTCCCCATATGGAAGTGAGTAGCTTGCCACTATCGCACGCTGTAGTAGCAGTAAGCTGCTGCTGATTTAATTCCAGCTCCCACATTCGTTTTCACTTCTATGAATCATTTCTGACGGGGTTTATAAAATTACCGATGGTGATAATATATTACTGGTTATTCACGGGGGCTTGTTTAGTTTTAGCACTTTGGAGAACACGCGTGCAGCTTAGAATCAAAGAAATATTCATTTCGTCTTTCACCGTTTGCCACTTGTGTTTGTTCAACTGGGCAAGATGTTGATGGTAGGGGCCTGTGAGTACTGATCGTGTATCCCCCCTGGCAGTAATACTATCCCAGCCTTACCTTAACTGCCCTCTCCCTCTTGAGCACTACTCACAGCACGTTCTCACTCTTACCCGCCCTCCTTTCCTTTCCTTTCCTATCGTCTCCACAGTTAAACAAAAGAGCGCCTTCGCCCCTGTGGTCCGACCCCAGGCCTCCCCACCCCCCTCCTGCACCAGCGCCAACGGCAACGGACTGCAAGGTGAGCCCCCCTCACCCCCTCATCCCTTCCCTACGGACTACTGGTCAGATACCGCTGCTCAGGCCTCTGTCCGGTTTGGTGAGGGATTAATCATTACAAATATATGCATTTTGACAGGCCAATTTACACCTTTCAGTTTACATTCAGACGCACACACTCACACAGAGCATGCCTTCGCACACATGCACAAGCGTAGGAGCGCAAGCGTCATTCCGCGTCTTCGCCAACATTCACACAAACATACATCCTTGTTGCCCTTTCATACAAATGATCCCCTCTGATGTCGCAGGAAAAGACCTTCCCAGAATTGTTTTAGTAATTATGTTTATTAGGTTTTGTGCATGTGTCATGACCAACATGATTGCTTTGAAAACAAGCTTAGCCGTAGTGTGTGCCCCAAGATTAATAACATTGGGCTTAATGAAGTGGGAAATTAAAGTTCATCTTGCTACACGTTCATACTTATTAATACATGTTGTGCAGAAATTAATGAGCAATGCCTTGCCATCATCTGCGCTGGCAAACTTAAAAGCATTTCAACCATGACTCTACAAATATACTCAGAGCAATATAATAATATATCATCCCAGCACTTCACTAGTCGCCTAATTGTTAAAACGTGTGAAAATACTGAATATATAAACTCTCAGGGTGAGGTACAGTTGCTAATGATATCCTAAGCAGATGGTCTCAGTAAAATAACGGAAGCTACCTTTGATCTTGCCTAATCTCTCTTGGATAATGACGCAGAGGCATAACTTGAGGAATGTGGAAATGTAGGACTAATGTGCTGCTCGGTGTTGGAGAGTCAAGGATAAAGAAGAGATGACGGGAGGAAAGGAAGTGATAGGACTGAATTCGAGGAGAGTCTGGGTGTCTGGTACTGTAGCATTGTGGCATTGTGGGAAGTGACCGTGTTGTTGCTCTGCCGTCACCACGGCTGTGTCTCCTGGGAGTCTGGGCCAGTGTTTGCTATTACCCCAATGCCAGGAGAAATATCACACATAGCAGGACTGGCGTGCTGGGGGCTGAAATGTCAGAGCAGGAGGGAGGTTTTCAAACTCTCCCCGTTAGGAGGACACGCAGCAGCAGGCTGGCGGACACGGCAAACACTCACAGGCTCATACGCAAACAGGCACATTAAGGCTTACATTCACGCACTTGTGCACTGTCAGATGGCCACACACGCACACACACGCAAACACAAACGCACACACATGCATGCATGCACTAAATTACATTTTAATAGTTTTTCATACTTATATCCATACCTGCTTGAGCCTAATAAACTAATCTCCGTTACCTTTCTGTCTCTTTTTGTCCCCAGCCATGTCCGGCCTAGTTGTCCCTCCAATGTAAATGCACTTTCGTCATCTCAAGCACCAGTCTACACACTACCACTTCACAGGGCACCCCCTCAGCACACTGCAAAACGCTGGTGCAATGTATAGTCCACTGCTTGTTCTGTTTTTAAAGACGAAGAAAAAAAAAAGAAAAGAAAGACTTGTTTTTCATTGACTTTCACAGCCTGCAGAAAAAAAAAGGATTTCATGATGAACAATATTTTTTTTTCTGTGGGATTTCTTTTTTTTTTGTTTTGTTTATTCCACCACCCTCCCCCCATTTTATCACCCTTGAAGAGGACACAGGATGATGAAGTGTTTATTTTGTATACCTGTCGGGTTGCGCTTCGGTCTCGGATTTGTCCAATCAACCACACGTTCAATACTGGAAGGGACTCTGTGGACTCACCATCTGGTTGTAAAGTAAAAACACTGATGTACAGTACATTTGCCAATGAACTTGTTTGCCTCAGAAATTGTTTTCTGTTTCAACTCTCTTTTAATAGATTCACAACAGTTGTGTGTCTTTATAATGTGACTTTTTTGTATTTTTATGTGTGAGAAAAATACACAGGGGCCAAGACAGTTTGAATTTCAACTGGAAAATATATGAGATATATAATGTAGAAAATCGATCATAAAAGTACAACAAATACGAGTAAAAAGGGGCAGGGCTGGGTGGGTAACGTTGTATCATGTTTCATTCCTGCATTTTAACTTAAATTTTGTAATTTATTGTAGCTAGAAATCATCTTCAAAAGTAAACAAAAAAAAATCCTCTTTGATTCAACAAGCACACTGATGTGTACAAAACACTGCTCTGTTGATGAATATGATGTACTTCCATGTCTAGAGCTTCCTTTTAAGCAAGTGTGTTTTGCCATGTTTTTCAACTTTTTTGCTAGCACTGTATATTAATGCATTCCTAGGCTACTGTGAAGTCTGTTTCTTGTTGATGAGGAGCAGTCTCTCTCCCCCCCCCCCTAGCTCCAACTCCCTTATGTGTTTTATATGTGGTAAAAAAAAAATTGTAGACTATTGTGATATTGCCAAACTTGTGCTAAATATTTATACATCTGTCTTTTTCATGTTCTTTTAGATCAACAAAAATTAAAAAATTAAAAAAACAAACAAAATTACAATCCATTGACAATGTAGGAGTATAGTAGTTCATTGTCATATTTCTGTTCAAATACACACTTGCGCTCACTGAGGGAAATTTTGTAACATATCAACTATAAATAATGTATTTATCTCTGAAATTTTGTATATTGCTTTTCATTATGTATGTATTAATCGTCATGCCCTTAATATAGTGATGCAGCACAGATAATTCAGCCAAGAACTGTTGCCTTCATTTGTTTTTCTTTTTGTATTTGATGAAATGCAATGTGCATATATTTCATGTGTATCCTCAAAAATTTGTGTTACTCCGTCAAGACTCTCTGTCCATTTTTTAAAGGGGAAGTCAAACTTCATTGTTTATTTTTGTATTGATTTTAAATTATCTATACAGACCATTTTGGAGAAAACTTTGTTGGTTGTATTGTCAAATAAATTGTTTGTGACCCATATGATAGTTGTTAAGATCCAATAGAGACTAATGTGCATGAGGGACAACCTTGGAGATAAAAAAAAACACTCCATCTGTGGTTGTATTTTTTTCTGTTTTGTAGAATGTATAGAAGTCATTTTTACTCACCACTTATGACTCTGCCACATAGCTTACTTGTGTTTACAGGGAAGAAAAATTTAAAAATGTTCAACATTTGGAATGGAAACAGAAATGAATAAGCGATGTTTTATTAAAATTTTCAGTAAAAACACAATAGCTACTCAACTGTGGACTTCTTCAGTTTGAAGTACAGTTTGGCTGGCAGACAAACTGACAATCAGGAACAAGAAAAAGACAGTAGAAACTTCTGAGGACAAACCTGTGATTCGTCTGTAAGATGTAGTGTTTAGACATTGCTATAGAGATAATTGTTTGACACCTGTGGAAAAAGTGTAACATCCATAAAAGATGAAAACTGCTCTTTACTCATATTCTTTCAGCAAAGCACTCTGACATTGTGACATATTCCTACTGGTCTTTGTATCAGCATATCCTGCATCTGTGGTGCTTCAAAGGTTCATTGTAGCCATTCATAAACAGTGCAAGCTTTTTATTCAAAACACCCCAAATGGGGCTCATTCAAATCCCTCATTTCATTGCATTAAGCCACCTAGTTAATAAAGAATCAATACATTGAAAGAGCAAGGTTATCCTTTGTCTATAAGGGCTGGTATCGTTTTGAACCTCTTATAGTTAGAGCGCTGAAAGGGGGCCGTGGTGAAATCTATACTCATCAAGTGGGTCAAACAGAAGGATAGAAGTGTTTGAGGGAAGAATAGTGGTTCTCCTTAAAAACAACTGAGCATCTTATCTGGTATCCTGAGTGGTCACGGGGAGCATGTCACAAAATGTCAATTTCTCATCAAGGCAACATTGTCCGAGGCCACCTCTGCCATAAATGCACAATTAAGCGGCGTCAACCTGAGCGGCAATCAGCATATCACAGCTTATTATGTCAAACAGCATGCGCAGATCTGGCAGCACAGGAGATAGTCCA
>VVHJ01002678.1:30877-71986 GCA_015107715.1 Tylochromis polylepis | reverse complement strand
AAAAAGAAAAGGCCCCCCCCCCCCCCCCCCGTCTGTATTTGGCAGAAGAATTTGCTGTGTGTTTACAGTTGTTAGAATGCCAAGCAGCTTAGTCAGAGTTAACAAGTGTAGGGGAAGGCAGATTGTAGCTGCAGCGCTGACAAATGTTCGCCCTCAAGTTTATTTGTGTGGAAACAGACCACTCACTTTCTGCACCTGACAGGACATTTAAGTTTCATTCAAACATGCATGGAGTTTAATCCAAATTCCCCTCTATTTTTCAGTGTGTTTTCAGAGACTGGAGAGTGGCCGGTAGATAACCGGCACATTTTTGGCATGTCTTCATAACCCAGTGTTACTTGATGTTGATTTTCAGTCCAGCTGTGTTTGAGCATAAGAACATTTGCTATGGATGAACGAGTAATCCGTCCTCTATAAAACAATATTGCTCCTTGCATGTCTGAGTGAAACCACCAAAATCTTTGGAGTGCTGCTAGGGGACGTGAGCAGGACATCAGTAACGTATGTGGGTCATTTCCTGCTCCTGTTTGAGTTATTTTGTTAATCAAAGAGACTGACAGGCACTGTCCCCTGGCCTCAGTCCAGTCAGCTCTCTGCCTCTGGAAGCCACACTGTGACTTTCCTGCCAAAGTTTCCATTTCACTTCATCCTGCAGTAATTCACAAAGTCGTGTTTGGGCAAATAGAAAGTCAAGCAGGGGTGTTTGCAGTTTGTAGCATTGTTATTTGGATATTTCATAGGGTCAGTTCTCATCAATTTCATAATACTCATGCAAAGTGGATCTGCAATGCTTTCGGAAGCCCTGACGTAAATTGTATGTTTATTTCTGTGATGTCCAGTGCCTCGGTCAATCGAGTACCCGCCCTGGGACTGGAGGGAGAGCAGGGACTTTGATGAGCTCAACCACATTTTGCAGGAGAGCAAGAAGCTCGGCAAGGCCCTGGAGAGCCTGTCGCGCAGTGAGTGGCTGCAACTCAGCAGAATGCATGCTTACATCATACTCAGCAGCGTTTAATACATCTTAACATATAGAACTAAAGTCTAGACCTTTATGTAAATGTCACTGTTAATCCCAAGAAGAAACCGAATAGAGCAGCTTATCTTACAGGCTCACTACTAAGCTTAGAAGCAGCCTAAACTGGGATTTTAAACTGTATTAGTTGCTTCTGTGCTTTAAACCATTTTCTTCTTTCCTCAGGCATCGCCATCTCCGATGAGCTTGACCAGGTAGATATTACCTAGCCCGGAAAATAAAACACTCCTATATTGACAATAGTTAGAGCTTCCTCTCATCACCCTGCTGAATTGCTTATGCTACATCAAATAAAAGAGCCAGATTTCTTAACTTTCACTTGTTCAACAGAGCAGCACAGACATCATCTTTTTCTGATGATGAACTGCTATCTCATGGGATTGATATTCGAGAGTGATACTTCAGTGAAGCATGTTCTCCATTTCCCTCTCCCTTGCCGCTTTCCTGTGGATCTTACTCGCAAAGCTTTGTCTGCGCTCTTCCTTTGTCCTCGCCTGGCCCAAATTCCCTCCCAGCACAATAGTGCAGCCGCTGCTCAGGTTGGAGATGCACAGATCGATTTTGGAAATGTTGGCTCTGGATGAGAAATACAGCATATGTTTTGACAGGGACTTTACTTTTTGCTCAGCGCACCATGTCCAACATCCTTGGCTTATAGTCCAGAGATTTTCCCTCTTTTCTGTTCTGACAGGGAATGAATACTAAATACTGGCTGAGATCGTGCAGAGACAATAGAATTCATTCTGGATTTTGTGAAAGATGAGGATAAATATTTTTGGTTTTTGCACACAGAATCGTGCAAATGTGTACAGGGGTTGCTTGGGAGGCAGATATCAGACAACACTCTGCTCTTTTTCTGAAATGTATTATTTTAAAGAACTCCATTATTATTTAATAATGAAAGGTTTCATTTTGAATTAAAAGTACACAGTGTTAAGATTGAGTTTCATAGCAGTTCTCTGACTCCTCTCACCTCCACCTCTGCTTTTTTTCATTTTAATCTTTCCCTTTCTGTCTGCTCTTTCCTGCTGTTTTAATATGCATCTCTGTCTTAGAACTTGGTGGGATATAACGCAGTTCTGCGCCCTCGGGTGGTTGGGGAGTGGGTTGGTCGGGAGGAAGACGATGCAGACCCGCTGGCTGCGGAAATGCTGCACCCTCCCGTCCCTCGGTCTAAAACTGAAGTATGTTGGAGTGGAGACAGCAGCCCTGCTGGGAGGTTAGTGATTGGGAATATAGCATATTTGTGATGTCATCTACATGAGTGCATGTGTGCGTGCAAGTGTGTGCGTCTGAATCACTTAATGCAAAAAGTTTAAAACTTCAGAAACTTCACAAAGCTCTTGTTGGCTCTTTAAAAATGAGGAGGTAGACTTCTAACTCTGGCTGCCTGAGGAATGCCCATCTGAATGGGTTTGATAATCCCATTTCAAAGGCGCGATCAAACATGCTTGCCATGATACTGCTTCAACCCAGTTTCAAATTAAAGCTAACCTCATTTCTGTGTGCTCAAGGCCAAGAAATTTTCTGCTTGTTATTTTAAAAATGGCCCCTTTTTGACAGTATAACTGCGTCATGCATTACATTGTAGAATGATTTGTCATCTTTTAAAAAACTCTTTAGGTTCCAAATGAAGTGGACTTGGTTGTTAGATGAGGCTATTGCTCTGTGCGTGTGTGTGTGTGTGTGTGTGTGTGTGTGTGTGTGCGCGTGTGGGGGGGGGGACACTCATGCATATGTTTTTCTATCTGGTGAGGACTTTGACCTAACTGCACACTCATCCATAAGGACTTTTGTCACTAAGGGGACACAAATTATGGTCCCAACAGAACAAGATATATGTGTTTGTGTAAATGAGATGTTATGTGTTTACCTATGAGGGGTGTAACAAACTTGTGCTCCTGTGTGAAAGCCATGGAGAGATGTGTCACTGTGGGGACAAATATTCTGCTTCTGGGAATGCATTATGCCAACAAGTTACTCCCCACATGGATAAAACAAGGAGTGTGCATGTCTGTTAGTGTGCACACACAAGTGCATGCATGTGCTTCTGATATGACAAATTAAAGGAGGATTGGATATAAAACCATAAATCATGTTCAGGCCTGAGCTGACATACACACAGTGTTAATCTCATTAGGTTACTGTATGGGTGGATTATAGGGAAAAATCACTTAGTTTAAACCCTGAGCTGGGAGATAGGGATGTGTGTGTGGGCTCACTGATGAGCTCTGCTCTGTGTGTGTGTGTGTGCGTGTGTGTGTGTAAATGAGATGTTTTGTATTTACCTATTAAGACTGTGAGAAACGTGAGCTGCTGTTTGTTTGGGATGGTGTTGTGTCCCAGTATAATCATAGCCTCTTCTCTCATTAACTACAGGAGTACCTGGCTCATCACATAGATCATTTATATCAACTCCTAATTGCATTTACTGGGAACTTGCTCCCTTATCGCATTCTGTTTGGGGATCCACATCACTTTCAATTACTCCAAGCTGTTTTCTGACCCAGCCTAGTGTCACGTTTCTATTAAAAGTCATAATACTATATGACATAAAATGTCATGGCCAGAGATTTTTAAATCCACTGGCTAGGTTTATAATTAGAGAAGCTAAAAATGACCACTCTGATCTAATGGAAAACTGGCAAAGACCAGCAGTGCCCTTGCTTAAAATCCCATATGAGCTTTAACGGGGCGTCCCTTCATGGTGCTCATACGTGTTCAGATTCTTCTTCTTTTGGCTGCTTCCTTTAGGTGCCCATGTCAACGGTTCATATGACTTCTTCTCACCCAGCATGCTCTTCTGTCACACCAACCCTCTGCATGTCCTCCATCATTACATCCACGAACCTCCTCTGTGGTATTCTTTTTTTCCATACTCACCACTCTCTAACCTCTCCAACTTTGTCTGCTCAACCTCCCCAAGAGCTGTCCCTCTGATATATTCTCTAATCCTGTCCATCCTAGACACTCCCAATGAAAATCTTAACATCTTCAACTCAGCCACATTCAGCTCTGCCAAAAAAATAAATTAAAACTTCTTCTTTCACTTTCAAACTTACTGCTTCTGTCCCTCATTCCAGCCCACCTGTCATTTATGACCATAAGAGAAACTGACAGGTGGTGTCCATTCTCTGCATGATGGGCTGCAGTTTCCAGAGGGATAAGTGCAAAGTCCACTTGGGAAATCAAGAATGAACTGTGGCCAAGGAGTTGTTGGGTTTTTTTTCCCCCACTGTCCAGTTGAATGAGACTTCCACATTTAACGTCTAGCAGGAGCACAAGTTTTTCTTTCTCTTGTCACTTTTTTTGTTGTTGTTAACAAAAACATAAAGACATTAGCTTCTATGGGTTCTGATCACTTGTTGGACACTCAGACAGGAAAAGAGAGTGCAGTAAAGCTGCATTTTTGTCATATTTATTGTGTTTAATGTTTTGGCTCCTGTGGTGCAAAAGAATTGCTGACTCTGGTACAGCTACAGGGAGGCACAGTGGGCCTGAGATTTTCATATTAGATGTGGGCCCATTATACAACACATAAAAGTAATAACATTATCTCCACACAAGCTAGCCGAGCAGCCTCTCTTTTTTTTGTTTACTTCTATTTTTCACAATTATTACTTTCCTGCTTTGTTTGCTGTTCTCATCTTAGATTCTCGCCGCAATGTTGGAAAGTTTAGCCTCAGGTTAAACCTGACTGTTTGCAATCACAGCAAAATCTTCCAATTTTTTTTTCTTTTTTCTTGTTTTTTTTTTACCCAAAGACAAAAGCTGTGGAAAATACCACATACCAACCACATTACTAGTATTAGCAGATACTATTAGCATAAATACCACACAGAGGGTATGAAGAAATATCAGTCATCTTTTGACCCTTTCACATTAGCTGTAAATAGAAGTCATTAAACCGAGATTAGCATCAAATTAATACTCTTCCACCCCTATAATCCAGGCCCTCGGCCAATGGGATATGAAAATTAATTTTGCCAATATAGAGGTAAGAGGAAGCCAGCCTTCATTATGGTATGTGTATCTCTTAACTGTAAAGGAAAATGAAGACGCTGTTGCGTGTGGGAACAGAAATTTGAAGAAAAGCATTCTCTTTTTTTCATCCAGTTATTTTTTAATTGAATACAGTCTCAGAACTGTGATCCTCTTTCCACAAATGTTGACATATGGATGGGCTTATTGTGATTTTCCATGGATACATCTGTGGCAATCACCATGTAATGTTTATAAATTACTATGTGGGAAATGTTAGCATAAGCCTTTATGTTAAAACAAATAGTGGAGGGTGAAGACAATGATGAAATGTAAACAGAAGCCAGACTTGCTGGAAGAAAGCAATACTACTATTGGCTATGATATAAGAAGAAATAATATTAGAAAAGGAGTATTCAGATTTTATAAATATTTAACAATACTTTAAAAAAAAAAGAAATTAAATAGAGTATGTAAGTCTGTATATCTTTCCTGTTCTTGAATATTTAAAAGATTTCTAAAAGATTCAAGCAGTAAGTAACTCGTTTGGATTAGATCATTGGCTCCCCCGTTGAGTAAAAACTGCAGGGGGTGCTTTCAACACCTACATGCTTATAAATCCTGAACTTAGATTCCCTTTTCAACCTGACATCCTCTAAACGCCTAATGGTTTGTGGGTAGTGTTGAAACTTTTGCTCTGTTGCTCACCTCAGAGCAATTATCTCGTCTTATCTTCTTCCTGCTACCCAGTTATAGCAAGGTGCACTGCACCTGCGTGACACTCCATATAACTGTACTCTATTTTGTCTGTACCAGCCACGGAATGACTACCAAGTGCAACGATTGGTGAAACACCTTTTTAAATATAGTCACACATGTGCATAGCACTGGGGCAGATGCATTATTTGGTTCTTGCTAGAAAGCCTTCTTAGATACAACACTAACAGATTAGGATGAGAGTATGTAATTACTGTTGGAACACTGTTATTATAAAACATGTTATTTTTCTCCATGTATTTCCCAGAAAGTCAAAGCATATTATTGCAGAAGATAATAGCTTCAGCTTCATAACCTATTCAACTTTAAAACGCTTTACAGAAGTGAGCAACAATGTAATTACTTGCTAATATGTATTAAATAGTGATTCAGTTTGTATGGGGGTTGAAAAGTGTTACTTTCTGCTATTTTTCTTGCTTAAGACTTAAACTGTCTTTTTTATTTCACCTTTAGCCTAAAGATGGAAGCAAAGAGCAAAGGGCTAAAGGAGCAGCAGCAGCATCATAAGAAGCTTCTGGCTGCCATGTTGTCCCAGGACTCCTTTGATTCAGTCCACAGCCCCACCCCCTCTGTTGTGGAAGAGGAGATCGAGGACGAGGATGATGCCATGGAGCTTCTGGGTAATCTCACAGCCCGATACAACTTACATACAACGTCGCAAGTTACAAATCTGTGTAAAATTTGTTGTGTAATGGACCAGAGTGAACGGTTTTCCGAGGCAGATGCAGTCCATTAATTTTTCCAGTGTAAAACTACCATTGACCCTAGTGCTGATTATGAGTCTGCATGTATGAGTGGATTATTTTGTCCTGTTTTTATGTGATGCATTTGGCAAACCTCTGAACTGTGATTTCAGATAGCACTAAAACGAAGTCTGCAGCTGAAACGACACATTTTTCACTACATATTTTTAGGCTATTTGGAATTTTTAAAAAAAAGGAATATTGTGTATTTTTGTGGGGACATGCAAATGCACAACTGGAAGAAACACCTCATAGCACAACTTAAAAAAACCCTTTACTTTGAAGTCTTATGGCATGCTCAGTTGATGTTGTGCCTCCTGCTTTTTTTAGGTGGAAAAAACAGGAAATTGGTTCTTTTACAGCACTACTATTACTGCAGCTGCTTTCTTTGGCCACATGCATACAGTCAAATTCACTGTGTTCTGACACATTTTCAATGAATTGTGGGGAAAAAAATGTTGCTAAAAGTGGGAAAGTGCTTAATTGCAAACATGGATGGATTATCATGGCCATGGGCCCTGTACACAAATTTCCCACAGGCCCACCTACCTACTCATGCAAAGAGCATGCACTGCATATGCCCTTCCTAAGCACACACAGTTTGGTTGCACAATATCAAGGCAGCTTACAGCTACAGTGTGTGTTGAATTTGTATTTGGTGAATTAAAAATAATAAATGCCTGAACATCCATAATGTGAATGACCTGTTCCACCACATCCCAAAAGTGCTCTATTGGACTGAGATCTGGTGACTGTGGAGGCCTTTTGAGTAAACTGAACTCAGTGACATGTTTAAGAATCTAAGTTGAGAAGACAGAGCCATTAGAAAAAAAAAGAGTTGGACATGGTCTGTAACAATAATCAGGTGGGCTTTTGGCATTTAAACAATGCTCAGCTGGTACTAAGGGGCCCAAAGTGTGGCAGGATTACACCACAAGCAGCAGCCTGAACTGTTGATGTAAGGCAGGATGGATCCATGCTTTCATCTTGCTTTACAGCAGATTTTGACCCTACCATCTAAATATTTTCCAATCTGCTATTTCCATTTTGGCGAGTTTGTGTGAACTGTAAGCTCAATTTCCTGTTCTTAGTTGACCGAAGTGGCACCTAGTGTGGTCTTGGTTTTGTTGTAGCCCGTCTGGTTCATGGTTTCATGTGTTGTGCATCCAGAAGTGCTCTTCCACATGCCTTGGTTGTAAACCAAGTTATGGTTATTTGAGTTACTGTTGCCTTCCAGTCAGCTCAAAGCAGTCTGGCTATTCCCCCTCTTACATCGGGCATCAACAAAACCCAGAGCTGTTCACTGGATATTTTCTCCTTTTTTAAAATGTAAAATTTTTTGTAGCGCTGGCACAACTGCTCACAATTTACACTTTGTGCTTTACTGAATTGACAAGTGCACCTTTCTCCCAGAGACCCTTTATACCTTTTCTATGTTGCCTGCCAGATTTACTTTTGAGCCTTTGACCTTCAACTTACATCATTATGGCATGTGATTTAATCAACTAAATTAAAAAAATAGTAAACATTTTTACATTTTAAAAAGCCATTTACTCCAATACTTTAAAAAAAATTGTGCTGTATACAGTAAAAAAATCCCCTCAGCATGTTCCCACTTTACCCTTGTCTACAGTTCCGTCTATGGTTGCAGAGATTCTGTTGCCCTAAAGTTAAGTAAAGTTATGTAAATTTTCTTCAGTGCGTATCGGGATTGACTTAAACTGAAAGAAAGCATTGTATATATGCACACCTGCAAAGGCAGTGTGTATGCAGTGGAATTTGGTTTGATTTGCATTAAAGAGCACTTTAGTAGCTGTTAAAGGAATCTGCCCTTCCTGTTTGCACTGGAATGCCAGATGTTTTCAGCTAGCAAGTCTTGTTGTTCACTCTGACAGGTGTAGAATCGCAAAGTGGCTCATTTGATTTAATTCGCCTGTGTCAGGAGTGCATGTGTGTGTTTACGTTCCTTCACGCCAGTTCTGCCTCCATGACTTGAGATGGATGAGTGTCAGTGGACAGAACACCTGATGTAAAGTTTAATTCAGTGGAGGCTCTGAGAGCTTGTCATTCTGTACGTGCAGATGCAGGATGTAATGCCTCTTTCTAAACTGAATGTGTTGTCTGAATATTTTTTGTGGTGAAGCATTCCCTCTGCTACTGTCTGTCACTTGTTCCTCACAGTTTGTCTCTGCTTTGTAGTAATGTTTATCTGCGGGGTGATTCTCTTGAGTAAAGTACCTTATGGCCACACTTGTAGATTTAAAGTATCACGTACAGCGTTTATGTCATTCAAATCTGAATCGCGACAGTTCTGTGTTACAGCTAATACTGCGAAAAAATTTCATAGCTAGCAAATGATTGTCAAGCAGTACTTCTTTGAGGAATGGCAACCTGTAGTGCAGTCTTTTTATTTCCTTGTGACTAACATGGTTTCCAGTAATAGTGCTTCAGTCTCTCTTCGGTCTCCTTAGAGCTGTTGCCCTGTGATGACACACACATCTACACAAGTCTGTGCTCTTCACTCTACTGTCACAGTAGTGAGACACTTCTGCTTGTTAGCAGGATCTGTTCAACAGGGTCATTCAGAGGGTCACATTTCTTTTTCACTGCGTGTCAGGGATTCCCGCGCGGTTACACAGACTGAAGCTGTGACATTTTAGGTGTTCGGTTTCAAAACTGGGCATTTTATCAAATTAATTGCTCTTTTAATGTAACGTTTCGTCACGGCACCGTGGTGCTGTCTCCTCACAGGATGAGGGTCCTGGGCTTGAATTGGCCTTTGTGAGTCTGCTAACATATGAAAGAAATCTTTAGAAAATATTATTTAAACGCAAAATTTTTCTTTTCTTTTGTGTTGGCAGCATTCAGTCTGCAAAAAAATTGTATTTCCAGCTGAACGGCGTTGTCAGTAAAGTTTTCATTCAGTTTGCTTTTGATGTTTATTAGATATTTAGAATCAAAATATTTGTCACCTTCTTTGCCCTCATAAAGATGACATAATAATTTTCTACTACAATGCAAATAAAATATAAAAAACATCTAAGGTTTGTCTATTCAAATAATTAATCAAGGAAAATATGCGTGATATAAACTGAATGATACCAACCAAGTAAATTTCTCACAGATTGTACAATGTACTTATGTAACAAAATTACATGGAAACTTTAAATGTTTTGGGCATACTTTTTCTTTTTTTTCTCTTTTTCTGAGTGTTTTCAGGCAATAGCTCCTATATTAAATGTGGCAGGACTCGTCATGCTCAAGTAGAAGCTTCAAAGGTGCATAACAAAAGCACAAAATTAAGGTGCTTAATTAAGCACCTTAATTTTATGCCCAAATGTGATGGACTGGTTCTTAACATAACACCTTTTTGCCCTATTTGAGCATTCAAAGTACTTTCTACTACAGAGCTTATTCACCCATTCACATACATATGGGTTTTTTTCATTCTATGTACAAGTGTTTTTAACCTAACATCCACAAATTTACAGTCTAATAGATACACTGGGTGCAACTCAGGGTTCAGTATCTTACTTAACAATACTCTACAGGAGTTCGGAATCAGACCACCAACTCCCGAGTCAGAGACAACCCATTCTTCCTCCTCAGCTACAGCTGGAGCACAGTGGAAAGTGAAAAGAAAATCAAAAAGAAAAATGCCCTCACATGGTAGCTGATCCTTCGTCTGGCGGATGACAGTCTTGTGCTAGAGAAAATGGGTCTTCTTGCAAAGTAATTATGAATGCAGTTTGGTTTGGGAACACCATTTTTAGAAGGCAGGGTTCAACAGACATGACCCAGGAGAGTAGTAATAAATATAACCAGAAAGCAGGATGCTGGTGGTCTGTGATGACCCTCCTTGATCATAGCTCTGAAACCCAGGCGTATTCCCCCTGTGGCTTTTACACTTTGGTCTATGGCAGTAATTCAAAGGAACTAATGCATTTCTGATCCTCTGTCAAGGCCTAGTCATGTAGCTCTCCAGAGACCACCGCCTCTGAGTTGACTGCCTCACTACTGTAAAGTTGATTAAAGGTGATTCTAACGCGTATCATGTGGTGCCTTGGTGGACTTAGTGAAATGAAGGACCCTCGTGAGGATTTTTGGGCCTCATCTAGAAAGGTCTTGGCAAAAACTCTGTAGCTATGACCAAATGCATGCCAAGATGACTGATGATCCTTGGCAGGGCTGGTGAGCTTGTGATAGTATATCGATCCCTAAAGGAGATATTCATCTTTTTTTCCCCTGCCGCTGTCCACAAGGCTAAAACATGTGGTCATCTGTTTCGAGCTGCTCCATAAGCTGATAGGGATTTGGAAACATATTCAAGGACTTTACAGCTGAGAGGTGCTTGCTGTCAGATAAGTTGAATCGCTGGAATTAAGTGCTCTCTCAAATTTGATGACACAGCAAAAGCTGCTGTAACTTCACCTTGTACAGTAATGGATTATTATATAAAATACTTTTGTTTTTGTTCATTTTTATAAACATGCAACATTATCTTCTCTTTTCTCTTGATTCTGCTTCACCAAACAATAAGCTGTTGACTCATAATATGCTAAACATGGTGTGCAATGTTAAAGGCCTCTCACATGCAGCAATGCAACTGCTACAGGAACAGAAATGGTTGGGGGCTATGTGCTTAAGTATTAGGTCAGACTGACCTCTAGTGGCTAAATGGTTGTATTACAGTTGCTGTGTCTAAGGTTTATTAAGAACATTGTCCCATATGAGTGCAATGATTTAAATTTCAGTAACCTGACAGAAAATTGCATATAGACTTTAATATATTAGGTATTTTGTACTTTTTTTTGCATATTACCTTTATTTACCATGTAATGTTGACACATCCAATGTTAGGTCCACATGCACGAAGGCTTCTCCATGTTGTCAGGCAGATCGACCTTTGTTCATCTCACCTGCTAACTTGCTGTGAGCCTCCTGGTACAGCTGATTTCTGCAGTCTCTGCACACAAATGAAAGCAGATATATTAATGAGAAATGAACACTACTTGTGATGTTGCTGAGAGCAATCGTGTTTAGAATGTGCCAAAATTTCTGGGGGATGAAGAGAGGGAGGTTCGGGGAACAATGAAAAAGTAAACATACTGCAAATTTTCCACTGGGAGGCAGGAAAGGAGCACTGCTTTGTCCTACTGTGGAACAAGTACAACTTCTGCGAGAATGTAATAAAAATGGACTTAGAGGATACAACAGTTAGCAACTTATCTCCATTTTCATAGTGGGAAAGAGGTTTTTGCAAACTGGATGTTTTTCTTTTCTTGTTTATTTTTTTTCCTAGTACCTGGATAAGGAGCTTATGAGAAAATAATAGGATAGCCTTGGAATGGTTTACAGTACTGTTAGCCAAGGTTTTCCTGATGCAATACAGTGATAAAAAACCAAATACGCATGACTCAAGTTTGATTTGTTTTGTTCAGCGTGTTCCAAAAGGAGAAAATAACATCAGCTTAGAGGTTCCAGTCTTATTGATTCTCTGGTAGTTCTCAGGGATGGCACTGTGTTTTTCCAGTTGTTTTCATTAGTTCTGCGCTTAATATTCACCACAGTCCAAACCATATTCAAAATGAATATGACTCACATGTTCTTGTGTAACCATGGAAAATGTCAAAATTCTAGCTTTCGCTAGGCGGTGGAACCGCAGCAATATACTAAACCCAAGCAAGAAACAAGCTGAGTTCAGTGTGTGGGGAGAAACACCCTGTTTTTTGGCCTCGCAGTGTTATTTTATGGTAAGTTAATGAGACGCGTTAGCCAATTCCCCACCGTAAGGTTACTGTTATTGTCATCCGTGGTGGAAGTATTCCATTTCAGGGGGCATACTGATTGAATTCTCAAATTCTGCTTTTATTGATATGTGCAGAGAATATGTTTGATTTACATACACTCAGGCGATGAAAAACAAACTTTATTTTAGAAAAAAAGCAACAAAAAAACACATTTTCAATAGGACATATTGTGTATTTTACTCTGCAGCAACATAAAGTCTAAAATACTTCATGTTTTATACTTAAAAGATGGAACACTGTAAGGCTGTTTGGGCCAGAATGCATTTCACACACATACACACTTCCATTGTTGCAGAGGGTAACCGAGCCTCCAGTGTAAAAAAAACAATATATGACATATCATCAGACCCCCCCTTCACGAGCCAGCAGACCCTTTCAGTATGTGAACCTGCTCTGGCGTGAATCCTGAAACAGGAGAGGAGAAGAGTAGCTTTACCTGTGCTCGCCGAGTCACAGTGACACTGAAGATTTGACGCTGACAAGATGAGCGCATGATAAAGCTCCGTCTGATCTTTGATACACATAGACTTAAACACAGACTGGTGGATGAGATACAATAGCTGTGTGGGGCTCTTTTGTTGGTGTTACAGCTTCCTTTCATGAAGTGCTGCCTGCAGTACAATAGCTCAGTGTTTTCTATTAAAATAAAATAGGTGTGGAAAAAGTGAGCAATTTTTTTTTCACTATCTCGACTTTCTTGGTGACCATGGAGGCGATTTGAGTACAGTGAACTCATTGTCATGTTCATTAAACCAGTTTGAGATGATTTGAGCTTTGTGACACGGTGTCTTATCCTGCTGAAATAAGCAGTAGGGCTGTGGTGTTTAAACGATGCACAGTCAGTAATGAGTCAAGTGTGTGCCAAAATATTCCCAGCATCATTACACCACCACCACTAGCCTGAACCATCGACCAGCAGGATGGATCCATGCTTTCATGTTTTTTATACCAAATTCTGAATGTTGCAGCAGAACTCTCATCAAGCTAGGCAACATTTTTCATGTCTTCTGTTGTCCAATTTTGGTGAGCCTTGCGAGTTGTAGGAGTTGTACCTGGTGTGGGCTTTTGCTGCTGTAGCCCATCTGCTTCAAAGTTTGACGTGTTGTCCTTTAAGAGATGCTCTTCTGCGTACCTTGGTTTAACAAGTGGCTGTTGCCTTCCTGTCAGCTTGGAGCAGCATTCAGAGTCACTTAAATCACCTTTCGCCCTCATTCTGATCCTCAGTTTGAACTTCAGCAGGTTGCCTTGACCTTGTCTACATGCCTGAATGTATTGAGTATAGACTGATTACATTTTTGTGTCAAAAAGAAGGCGAACAGGGGTACATAATAAAATGGCCAGTGAATGTGTAGCTGCTAGCATGGCCAGGGCAACAGTTTTTTGTGTGATGTTTTATGCTGGAAAAAAGAAACCAGTTTTTTAATTTATTTATTTATGCTGGTAGTGTACAATTGTTTTATAAGCTCATTGTATGTATGCAAAATGAATATTGGTATGAATTTTTAAAAAAAATCCACAATTATTTCTTTGGAATGCATTTCTTTGTATAAGTACAATACTTTCTAGCATTGTAAAGATCACTGTTAATACCATCCTACCTATGTTAATACAAGTTGCTGTACTAGAAAGACTGCTGTGTTAACTGTGGCTCTGAGGTCAGTTAAGATTTCCAGTTTCCTGATACCATCAGGAAAGACCTCCTGTAATGCACACCACACGCAGACACACTTTAATCACCGCCATTTGTTATGTTGATTGAAAAATTCTGGACCCCAAGAGGCAAGACACACATACTGAAGTTGGCAATGATTAAAAGTAGCTTGTTGTGAATAGTCAGGTAATTGGGGTGGATGGATCTTTGAAGATGGAGCGTGCAGCCCTGGGGGGAAAACTGAGTTGTCAGGTAGGTAGACAGAGGACTGATGGCAGACGGAGAGTGAGCGTAACAGGCAGAATGGTCTTGTAGAAAATGACTTGTGAACTGGAACAGATATACAGGATGAGGATGAAACAGTCATACACAATCACTGGCGAATAGTCGGGGACGAAGGTGTCGTGCATAAAACTCACAAACTGAAGGACAACAAGACAGAGGGGTAAACAAACAGGAGGCAAAGAGTGAGAGAACAAAGAGGAAACACAGAGAAAGAGGAGGAGGTACAGCCGGGGCATGATACCATTGCTTCCCTCATCTTTGCCCAAACAACTAAAGCCACAACAGTTGCCCTGGACACGGCGTAAACCAACAAAAACAAAGCTGTATCATCGCAGTGCATTGAGAGGAGGAGGTAAATGAGATCATATATGTCAGTAGCATAAGCTGCTTAAACAGTAAATCTTTCACATGAAGCTTGAAAGGACTGGGCTCACCTCTGAAGGGTTTGCTGGCCTGATGGCGAAAAGAATGTCCCCATTAAAAGCGTAACTGCGCCCAATTTGATGCCTGTAAAAGTCTCCACAGTGCAGATGGATACGTAAATCGAGGGGCAAATTGCTGCGGTATTATGGTGGTATTACTGGAAGCAATTACCAATAGGCAAGTAGACTGTTGCGATTATACCATAAATCTAGAGGTAGTCATTACGCAGCGCATGGCCTAATAACAGCCAGCGTACGTACCTCCTGTGTGCAAAAGCGCCTTAGATGAACTGAGCAGATTATTTGAATGGAAACAAGCTGAATTGATACAGTGATGCTGTATTGTGACTACTGTTGCTAGACAGGGCCAAAAGATGATAGATAGGTGTGCAAGTATGTAATCTGTAGAAAGCACTGTTATCTAGACTGGCAGATAAAGCAGTTGTGTGAATAGATCCATTGTGTTAGTATAGGTAATCAGCTAAAGACGCCAGTGTTTTCTGGCTCGTGCATGCTTTGAGATTAAGACTGAGTAGAAATATACCTGATAGAATTATAGACTTGATGACACTGTGCAGTAATTATTGGAGTGTTAATATTTTAATGACTGAATACAACTGTCTCTGTGCATTTCTTGGTGAAGTTATTTAAAACTATGTTGCTGTATCTATGGAGTTATCACAAACAAACAGGGAAACAGTGATCTCCAAAAGGAGCTTTGAGCTCAAATGAATGTATTGCTTGTATGGTGCTACCTACCACATTATTCCATCACTCATCTTTGATATTTCAATAGCTGTTTCTCAGTAATTTCTCCCATTTGCTTCTTGCCTAGGCACACTTCTCTTTGAGTGATTAACGTGGCTGTTTTGAGCTGTAGATGGCAACCTTGCTCCTGGCAGACAGATGTTTCCATGTATTTTTATTATGTAGTACATGTGAAATGCTTTCTTGAAGATTAAGTCCTGTTATTTTTTAAATATGCATAATAAAACACCAATAAAGAGTCTTTATCCTAGTATAATGACCGGGATCGTAATCCATCAATACATCAAGCTTGGCTGTGTCTACGCTGACGTCCTAATCTCAGCGATATTTGCAGTCAGAAAGCAAGTTAAAAGGAGGCTTGCACCAGGTCTGTGATAAGACTTTCCACAGGCCTCTCTGAGCTGTGATGTTACCCCACTCATGTGTGTCCCCCATCTGATTCTGATCAGGGTTTTTACTGCTGCGCTCTGAGCTGCGAGGGCTTGGAGCCTAACAGGCATATTTTTAGGCCAGGAGAGGAGGGGGTCGTGGGGGAGAGGGTGTCATTGAAAGCTGAGACATAATTATAAAATGTAAGATGGAATATTGTTTTTATTACAAAGCCAAACAAATGTGTCTCTGTCGCGAATCACATCAAAGTTGTCTGTGTGACGACTAACCACTGAGTGGAGGCATGGTGCTTGAGGTTTAATGAAACACAAATGCTGGCTGTGTGTGTGAGGCCAGCAAAAGTGTGGGGTCTGCAAGTGTCACTGTATGTGTTGCCATGCGCCTTTTTATCTATATGTCTGAGTATGTCGCTCACACATGTGGGTCCCTGTCTGTGAGTAAGTGCAGCTTTTTGACTGTACACCGTAAGGACCGAGGCATGTGTCACATAGAGACTATTAATTAGAGCCCAGTGTTGTGTGGTTACCTGTTACCACTGCTCATGAAAGAATGGAAAATTCAATTATTTCACATTGATGAGACCCAATAATTCACAGCACTTGATAAAACGCCATGGATTCGATGTGGGAGATGGAGTGTGTACATGTGTGTGTGTGTGTCTCTTCCCTCGATGTGTGAGGTTCAGATGATTCCACCCATTACATCTGTCAGCGGATCATCTGAGAAGGTGTATATTATGTTATTTGTGAAGCTAGTGTGCTAATTATGACTTCAGCTCTTTTTTTAGCCTATGAAGAGTAGGAAAGAGACAGCCAGTCCATCACTATCCAAACAACATGAAATTACATGGAAACTTAGAGATAGACAAGCTCTTTATCTGCGTGCTTTGCTCGTCTCCTTTCCTTCCCTACTGTAGTGCAAGTGAGTGATTGCGGCATGGAATTCCTGAGCGCTTGGGCCTTTTGTTGGGATTGCATCGGTTGAATAGTTTCCGTTTCTCTCCCACCATACTCACCCCCAGTGTAGATCCATTTTATTTATCTGCCATGTCATCGTTAGACGAGGTGGGGGGAGCACGCATGGCTGCCCCAGTGCCTGGGGAGTGAAAATGTGACAGGGCTGACAAACAGGCGAGTGTGGACAGACGTTTGTTGTGTCTAGACTGAGGCCCATGAGGCTGGCGTGGTCTTTGGGTAAACTAGTCTCACAGGAGGCTCATTGTAAACTTATCATAGTGTTATTGTGTGGGATACATGGTGGGCTCTGGTGTGAATGTGGAGAGTATGCAAGTCTTTTACTATACACAAGAAAATAACATTTGTACATACCTAATGTACTATTCTTTTGATCTTCAGCGTCTGCATGAAATTGGGTATTAACTCAAGAAAAGTTAAAGCAGTATAGCTTATGTGATATGTAATAATCATAGACTGTATGTAAAAGATGGACATAACCACTGTGATGTCACCAACTGAGTAATTTGTTACACTAGTTGTTACGTTAGTTTTTCGTTACTCCATAAAATGAACTGAAACACATTGTCACATAATTACAAGTTAACAATATAAACCTTAGGCTACAGGTTCACACACTAACAGACATCCCTAATTGTAATTGAAGACACAGATGGGATGTTTTAGTTTTTATGTATGAACACAAAACTGATAACACAAAGCAAATCCCTGGCTAGCTTTGTGTTAGGTTGCTGCCTGTGCAGATACTTGCAAAGAGGCAAAGTTTTGTTAGCAGCAGAATGTAGTTGTTTCACCATCATGATCTTGTCCTTCTGTGCAATAAAAATGAAATTAATCTCTATGTCTCCATTCCTCAAAAGCTATAGCTCACGCCATAATTTCCCTCCTCCCAGCACACAAACTGAAATCAGTAATGAAAGTGTGCAGGAAGAAAAACATGTTTTGTTTTGTTTTTTCATTTTTTTGTCCTTTCTATCCGTTCGGCAATGGATTCTTCTATGTGTTACAAAGAACCTTAATCTAATGTAATGCAAGTAACACAATAATTGTAAATGTAATGTCATTTCTGAATTTAGTACAGGAACACGTCACATTACTGTGTTATTTTAAAATGTAATTATTATTATTATGTCATTTCAAACAAAATTTGTTGACCTTATTTTGGTTTAAAATGCTAAGTTATCAGCTTATGCTAGCGAGCTTGGTTAGCAAGCTGCATCTATAGAGGGCTAGGGGTGTAATGCACAGACATGGAAACATGATAATTCAACATGTTGCGCATGCTGCACAGCAAGCATATTATTTTTCAGATAATTACATTAAAAATACTCCAGAAGGTGCCAGCACAACAAGCACAGTTGCGAGTTCTCTGTTCAGTGACTCTAATTAGGGGAGATGAAGCCTAGCAAAGGGTTACTGGCGCCTTTCTGTTTGGAGTTTGCATGTTCACTGTGTACCTGTGAGGGATTCTACCACATACTCCAGCTTCCTCCCACAGTCCTAAGACATGTATGGGGTTAGTTTAAATGGTAATTCTATATTGGTCGTATAGTAGATGTGAGTGTGAGAGCGAATACAATAGACTGGCAGCCTGTCCAGAGCGTACCCCACCTCTCGCCCTAAGACAGCTGGGAAAGGATCCAGCTTCTTTGCATAATTGCTTAAGAAGTTGGATGGATGGATGGATGGATGGCGTTTTAAAAAAGTCACCCACTGTGTGGGTGTTGTAAACAATGAAATAATTTATAGACACTAAAGTAAGTTTTTGATTCTGGCTGTAAAAATGTTACTTTCATTGTTAAACCGAGGCAGCCTCATGTGGCCATTGGAGGAACTGCAGTTTTTGGCACTTTTGTTGGCTTCATTTTTCAGCCACTTCATGATAATTCATTCAGTGTCACTTGAATTTCTGTGTTTAAAGTATAGGTGGTGTATGTAACACTTTTTTTTTTCATTTGTGTTAGAACAGCTGTTACCATCAAAGTCAACTTGAAATGTTTCCATTTCAGATATATGCTAGTTTTTCTTGTTCCAACACAAAAAAACCTCTTGCATACCAATAAATCCATGCTTATTAATTACTGTCATACTCTATGGCTTTGCGTGCGAGATGACAAAAATCAAAATTTCCTGACTAATAAACAGTTGCTGCTATCATATTCAGACCTCAAGCCTAGCTTGTAAAAGGAGTCATATATAATGTTAACACCCAAACCCTATCCCACGAGATACGAATTCATCATTTTAGCACTCCATCCACAGGCCTTCCTCAGAGATAGGATGGTGTCAACACAGAAAACTGTCACTTCTCTCCAGCCGAAACTTGGATTCAGCGTGAGGGCCAACATGAATGCAGTTCAGACTGCTGTTGCACAGATGAAGGGCTACACCCTCCCTCAAAGCCTGTTCCTGGAAAGACAAGACTCACGAAAGAACTATTTGTTTTCTAAAAGCAATCTTTGTCATTCATCCAGTTTAAGGACACAAAAATGCACATCCATAGAAACAGCTACAGTCAGGGCAGCTAGGGGCAGGTCTTCATGCTGATTCAGTTTTGTAGCAGGTCAGCAATTTTTGCTGCTTCACTTTCGTGCACACACATGCTCATAAATGCAATTAAAAAAACTTCACTTTCCATTTGCAGTTCTTAATATTGTCTGCATATGCTCATTTCCTGTGCTTTTGGCAGGTCGGGTCAAGTTCAGGTTTAGTGACTCATTTCAGAATGTTTAAGCTTCTCTTGTATTTCATTTAGCCACAGTCTAATCAGTTTTCTGTGTAAGATGCACTCCAGACAAAATTTTTTGTTTATCTCAGCGTTTGCTAAGTGTCTGAGAATAGAGTCCTCTTTCTTCAGGCGGAGGTCTTTGTCTTCCTCACTGTGTCATGTTATCTTGACCAGAAGGAAATGAGTTGAAAAGACAAAATGGGAGTTGAAGTGACAAGCAGCTGTACATACCGAGGTCATGTTCATTTTTCAGGGTCAGAACCGGTCCCTGTTATTGTTTTGGTGTTTCATGAAAGTTGCAGTCTCACAAGTGAGTATTTCCAAGTGTCAACTAATGATTTGTACCACAGGCTATGACCCAAAGAAAATCCGGCATGCCATGTTAGTCAGTTGCCGAAAGAATGGATAGAAGTGTGAATGGATGAAGAGAAAATAGGAAAAGAGTGAGGACCCAAAACGGAGCAGTTCCCACGACCAGAAAATTGCTCAAATCGCTGGTGGCTCTCTTTGTCCCCACCCCTCCAATGCATTCCATGATGAATGGGACATTTAATATTGCCCTGCTTAAGGGTATCACTGTAGTGTATCCTATCTGTCCTTCACTAAAAACTAAAACAGCACTTGTTCTCTGGCAGTATGGAATTGAGCAACATATTGTCAAACGTGGACGAAAACCAAGAAACTTAAAGACTTTCTAAAAGCTTTTGATGTGATTTTAGATGCGGGTTTTATCGACAAGGTGACTTTACAATCGCTTTGTTTCGTTGATGCTGGGACATTCTGTGCCACAACCACCACATAACTTCTGCTTCTTAAGAGAATGTGGTTATGTATTTTATATATTTCTGAAACCATAAAACACTTACTTTTTATGAAGGAAAACAAGTGGGAATAAACAAACCAGTTAAAAAAAAACAAGATCATAAAGGCTACTGGTTATACAGTTGGAGAGTCAAAGCTGACATGTGCAGAGGAAGGATAGTGGACGTAATGGACAAAGGATGTTAAAGATGGAGCTGTCAGACAGGTGAAGAAAAAGATCTCAAAGGAGGTTCATGGATGTAGTGATGGAGCACATGCAGAGGGTTGGTGGGACTGAAGAGGATGCGAGGGATAGGGTGAGATGGAGGCAGTTGGTCTGTTGTGGTGATCGCTAAAGGAAGCAGCAAGAAGAAGAAGAATTTGGTATAACCCAGAGTTTCAGAATCTAAAATTCTCATTTTACTGGTTTGACTTGATTTCAGTAGGATTTTTGTAGATATAAATATCTATTTTTGTGTGCTAAAGAAATGCTGTTTTCACCAGATCTTAATAGGACTGACTATGGCCACTGAGGCTGTTCAGAAGTAGTGCTGCGGGATGCTAATACATTTATTGTTGGCTAATATCAGATAGGGTTTAAAAAATGAAATTAATATTCACAGTATCACCTTTTCCCTTTTAGTCACTCACAGACAAATGCAGGAATACAATTGGTTTAACATGCCAGAATTCAATCCCTCTTTCATTTAGTGTTATTTAGCTAGTATTTCAATATTTAATTTGAAATGGTGTCAAAATTCAACAGTTTGAAATGTCACCAGTTTAAAAAGAGAATTAATAGTTCTGCTGCTGTAGTTTCCAAAGAAAACAGTTTGCTTTGATTACAATTGTTTCTCCTTTCTCATGGAGATTCGTCTGTAGCGGTCCACCCTTTCTTACCCACATCTATAAATGTCCTGAGATCAGCAGCAGTTCTTTACAGTTTAATTAATAATAAATATGTGCAAGTGACTCTGCTCTGGAATGCATTTTATGGCAGATGGCCGCCCCTCCCTGAGCCTGGTTCTGCCGGAGGTTTCTTCCTGTTAAAAGGGAGTTTTTCCTTCCCACTGTCGCCAAAGTGCTTGCTCATAGGGGGTCATATGATTGTTGGGTTTTCTCTGTATCTATTATTGTACGATCTACTGTACAAATATTAAGCGCCTTGAGGCGACTATTGTTGTGATTTGGCGCTATATAAATAAAATTGAATTGAATTGAATTGAATGGCATTATGGACTAACTATAACTAACTAAAATGATACAGTGAATGACAGTCAGGTTAAGTTTAAGCTTTTCTCTCAGGAGTGTGACTAGTCTTCTCTACTGGCCCCTTAGAACTACTGCTCCATCACTTGCAAAGCCAACAAACCGTGCATGTAATATTTTTTGAGGGACACCTTTCATAGCAAGGCTTTCTAACTGCAGGATGTCACAGACAGCAGTCCCAGTGCATAACTGCAATTAAAGTTGAAATAAAAAGCTGCGGAACTGCAGAACTGCAGATCAGGCATGTAGTTGACAGTGGGAATATTTCTAGAAATTGTTTTGTGAAAGGTGATGCTCTGAATACTTTTCATTTCTTTTAAATTTTAGTTAGTGGTAGTTGTTTGTGACATAGTACTAAAAATCTTTTAACTGCCATCTGTCCTGACTTTCTTTTATGTAGCAGGTCAGGATAGGTGGATAGAAAATATGACAGAAGGACGGCTTTTAGCCGTCTTGTTGCAATGATTTCACATAAAGGGGAGAAGAGACAGATGAGATTTTCTGGCTTTGTGCCACACTGATGGATGGAGTGAGAGAGTTCTCATGAGCAAGTGTCATCCAATCTAATCCAGGTGATTAGTCATGCATTCTCCTCTTTCAAGGTGTGAGGCCCATTATTTCTCCCCCCAAACCAGGGGCCAGGTAATGTCATCCCAAAATGAAAAGTATCACTGTTGGTTTCAAGTAACTAGACACACAGATACGCAGACAGTCAGGCACGTACTGTGCTACGTGCATAAGAGCAGAAACAATGGCAGCGAAAAGCTAGAGTATGCTGTCTGGCCTGAAGGTGACCCCCGCCCCCTCACCCCAGTTGGCAAAGCTCAGAAATTCATCTGGTCTGAGAAAAATGGGAGAAATATTGTTATGGTGACCATTCAAAATGTTGATTTAAACATTTAAAAAACTTGAACAGCACATTTAACCGAGGAAGACGCCAAAATACCCGCACACTATTCATTCTCACAGAAAGGACTGTGACACGGAAAATACTGCAGTATGTTTTATCTCTTGGGGATGCACTCAAAACCAAAATGGCCTGGCTGCCTCAGACTCTCCCCCTTTGATACTAGGTTGTATTAATGAACAGTTATGAGTCTGTAACTATTCTACATCACCACTGTTTTTTCTTTACATAAATCATGTTACTGGTGTGATTTATTTCTCTGTGGTGTTTGTCCTCTGTCTATTAAAGACATTTGTAGTGTGCTCTGCGTTTTGATGTGGATACCTGGTGAAATCAGGTCAGGTTTGCATCACATCCATTTCTCAGACTTTGAATTGTTTGAATTATAGCATGTGGACAGTATTTACACTCATAAGGAACGTCTGTATTTTCAGATAAAGCTGTTCTCTTAGTAAGAGAGAGCCATGTCCAGCAGATGAATTCAAAAGGCTCTCCACACCTGCACACTCTGTGTGCTTGTGCTCTAGTGTCGCTGTTAGCACGACATGCTGCAAGAAGTGGTACATATGGACTTCTTTAGAGTCAGAGGGGAGAGAGTCTGTGAGTTGCTCTGCAACTGTTTGCTCTTAAGGACACAGTAAGAGATCAGACAAAACCCAGTTTTCCACCTCTCCATCACCCTTTCCTTCCATCTTACCACTCTTTTTTTTCTCCATATTGTTCTTTGTCCAGTTCAGCTTGTTACCCTTCCTGTTTCTGTGCAGGAATAATGCGGTCCTGTCATCACCTTGTTAAAATCATTCCTCATAACAAAGTGTTATCCATGTGAACTTTATGATTCTGCACTTTTTTGTGGATCCATGCCTACGGAGTGTGTGTGAAGGAGCACAGCAGCAGGGCTAAGCTGAGTGTCTGTTTACTGTGATGTGCTTGCTTGCTCGTTTGGCTCTTAGCAGACTGTCATCACAGGGGATTGTTAGTGGAGGGAGAGACCAAAGTATGATTAATAACTGTCCTTTCTGTCTCTTGTTTTCACTCCATTTTCTTTCCTTTCCTTTCCCTGTTGCTGTCTCACTGTGTGTTACTCCCTCTCTGCTCCCAGAGGACCTGGATGACCTGCGGATGGAGGGTGTGACAGGACTGGTTCTATCCGGCAGTAAGTTCAGCCAAGGACGCAGCTCCTATCAGCCTGAACCACAGGCCAAAGTTACACTCAACATCTGCTCTAGGTGTGCCAGGTAAATGTTTCTACCTTCTCTCTTCTGGCACAGTGGACAGAGAATATCCGCACAGTTCTGCTCAAAAGTTTGAAATGTCCTTGTTTTGACCTCTATAAAACATTACACCGATCAGAGATGTTACCAATGTTTCATGGAATCATTCATCACAATATCATACTATAGTGATCTTAGCGCATGTGTGTTTATATCTCTGTATATACTCTGTCTTCTCAACAAACCTTTCACAAACATATTCACACATGCAGTGGTTATTAACATGAATATGTTTTTAAAAACATTTAATCGTCTTCATCGTTCTCCATTTGCATTTGTTTCACATGTAAACGTGAAGCTAGTCAAGTGTCTGGATCATTTGTAGATTCCATTACAGCCTCAAAATGCGCCTCCATAAGAGATTTTTTCTGAAACCCATCAGTTTGTTTTTTCTGGTAGTAGAAATGAAGGCTGTTCCCTGTGGGAGTTGTCAGACAAGTAAAGATTTTAAGCTATGATGTGTACTACTCTATTACAAGACCAAATCAAAGTGGTTCTCCTTAGAACAGAAAGAAAAAAGCTAGGCTCGAGGGCACAATTGAGCAAAAGAACAACACAATCATTATAATACATAAGAATATTTAGTTTGAAAAACAGACATTGCAGATTTTTTCAGCTGGCAACTTCAATTAATAGAACCAAAAAAGCCAAACTGTGGGGGTTGATGAAAGGAGTAGTATACACCTCTGCATGAAGTCATATATTTTTGGCAAGTTTCTGCATGGAATAACCTTTTCTTAGGAAAAGAATAGGCTGATGAATTTAACAATCATAGATTAGAATTGATACTTTGTTTCTGTCCTCTAAGTTCAGTATATAGCCCACTAAATGTGTTAATTTTTTTGGAAATTAAAAAAATATACCTCAGACATGAACTATGAAAAAAAAATTCATCTCATAAATCATCACACACTGCTCTCCTGTACATAAGTTGCCTTTATAAGTTGAAAGTATCGGGATTGGTATTAGTACGACATGGTCCTGGGTCTTTGACCCAATGTTTGTGTTGCTGGTTAATTAATAGTCTTTGATTTAGTGTTATTCATGGTTCAGTTTCCTTGCTTTTCCTAGTGTAGTCATTTGTATTTCTAGTTCTCTTAGTTATTTTCTGCTCGGGTTATATTTATAGGTTCTAGTCTTTCGTTTTTTGTTACTGTGCCTCTGCTATGTTCCACATGTCACACCTAGACATCCTTGTCTTTATGTTCGTGTATCTCTTGTGTCTGTTTTCTGTGTTCTCTTTCTGTCTCCTCAGTCGGTTATGTTCTCATGTCCGTCTTCCCTGGTTCCAGTGTCTAGTCCATGTCTTAGTGTATGTCTCATGTTTCCTGTTTTATTTTGATAGTCCCTTGTCCTGGGTTCAGTGTGTTCAGTTTTGCTTCCTCCTTGTCTCTTTGCATCTGATTAGTTCCAGCTGTGTTTCCCTCCTGTTTCACATTCCCTCGTTTTCCTCTGTGTATTTAGTCCTCTGTCTTCCTCTGCTTGCTGTTGAACTGGTTGTTCAGTTACTCTGCTCATCTGCCTTTGTGTTTCCAAGTCTCAGGTTTTTTCATGTTCCAGGTTTCATGACTCTGGTTTCAGGTCTTCACGTTCTGTGTGTTTAGTGTTTAGTTGTTTTCCCAGTTTAGGTTTTGTTGGTTTTCTCTTTGTCTACCTTTTGCTTTTTGTTTGCATTTCATACAGCCATAAATAAAGGCTCGCTTTTAGTTCCTGTCTGCCTCCAGAGTCTGCACTGGATCCACTCTCTCTCCACTCCTTGTCTATTTCTAGTGTTATTTACAACATTTTTTTTTTAAATTTTGTAATAATGTAAAATAGCTTTATTCAATGAAGTGCAACCAGTTTTGAAGAGACTTGTTCTTTCTAGTAGTTGGGTAAATAGATCAGTGCTATTGAGATGGATAATTGCTTATCTTAGATTAAAGACTGGAGCCATTATATAGGTGACAAATTGCTGTTTTTACATGATTATGTTAAGTTATTGCTCCAAGCCAGGAAACTGTTCAGCTCTTAACCACACTTACTGTTTTTCTGGTTTTTTGGGGGTTTTTTTGTTGTTTTTTTTTCTCCTCATCAAAGTCTCAGCAAGAACTGAAACAAATTCATCTCCTGACTGAAATGTTAAACAATTTCTGTCAGTTTTCCTCTACAGTTCATTTGTGGCTACTATACCATAGCATCTGCTGCAATCTGTTTTTTTTTCTTTCAAACATCCAACACTTCTTTCTTATCCTTTTCTTACCCTCCATTTCCTCTCTCTCTCTGCATTTGTATCGGAGGTAGCATAGAATAATATCATATCTGAAGTCCATTCCAGTGTTGCTTGTTTTCACAAATCAGCTCTAGCGAGGATAATTGTCTCCATTATCACCCTTTCTCTTGTTATCGCAGTTTTTCTCCTCAGACACATTTCCTGTTTCCCTCAGATTCACATCATCAGTCTGGTGCTCAGATTTCTGAGTTTTGGGTGTGATACCATAGGCAGGTGTGGGCAAAACTCTTCCTTGATGCCAGTCAAAGATAAACGGTATCTTCTTGATGAGACGCCAGGCACAAATCTGCCTGCACAGCCTCCACTGGTTGGGGTCTGGAATTTGTTTGTTTCCTACTCTTCTTTCATTCATGCAGCTTATCAGTTTCGTTCCACACGCAGGCTGTGGGTTGTTGTCAAAGGTTCTGCAGGAGGCTGAATGCTATCGCTGGATTTTTGTTGGCAGTTTATCGACTTGATGTTTTTAAGCGAATTGTTTATCCTTATTGTCCCATGGTGGAATTAGTGGCAAAGCAAAGCAGCATCTGTATCTGGAGTCATTTTTGGCTCTTGTGAAGGGTTTTTTTTGTTACTGAAATGTCAGACATCTGTTCCTTTTCTCTGTCTTCCTTTATCCTTTCGGCTGAGGCCAAATTCTTGTTTCGTCCTCTTTAACCTGACCACCAAATCTTTCCCAAGTTTTATTGGCAAATGAGCTGTGGTCTTTCAAAGTCATTTTTGGGTAGTCTAAGGGCCATAAACAGATCAGTAAGCTGGAAAAGTGCTGCACGCATGGCTTGCCCTTTGTGCTGTTCTGAGAAGACAGAATTCTCAAATTAGAGTTGTGCAGAAGTTCATGCGCACACAGACTCAGGTATTCATGGATGCACACATAAAACATTTGTATGTGTGTTCTTGCATGCATACATTGACATGAGCAGAAGATAGCAGGGGTAAAGGTCAGAGAGCAGGTTGGAGAGAAGCAGCCTGGGCACGGGTTTTAAATCGTCTGCTTTTACCTTGACGGGATTCGCAGAAGCTTTAAAATGGTTCTTCAGAAAACTCCCATGTGTGGCAATGCATCTGTGCTTCGAACCAGCAGGCAGTGCCTATTGAGAGATGTGACCTTGCAGTACTGCTCATGTTAGTTCATTTTAAAATTGACATGACTGAGGGGAATCTTTGCAATATTTTATAACTCACACAAAGATACCAGAGGCTTGCTTGGCTCGGCAGGGAGCTGTGAACACTGGCCCAAGCTGGATAAGCATTCCTCACATACCCGTTATCCCTCAGTCAGACACATTAGAATCCAGCTTCTCTTGTGTTTTTTTTGGGTTTTTTTTACAGGTCAGTGAGGTCTATCAGTCTGTGCAAATGAAACTGAACCACTTGGCTCTACCATGCACTACCCCAAATCAGGAAAACGTGACACTTAATTTCACACCCATAGTGTGAAGGTGATAACTCAGTTCCCATTTGGGCACCATAATAAGAACAAAATGTAAACTTTGCATTGCAGGATCGCTTTTCTTTTTGAACTCACTGACCCTGTATTGAAACTGATCCCTGCCTTCTAAGGCACCTTCCCTTGCCAATGTCCTTTTCCGTCCCTTCTGTCCAGACACTGTCCACACCACCAAATGGTCCAGTCAGCCAGTGTGCCTCTTAACCATCAGTGGCAGGTCAGAAAACATGCAGCTTCCAGTGGCTCTCTGCTGGTTGGTTAAAGTGCAAAATGCTGTGTGGCCTGTGTGTTGTGGCCACGTTTCTGCCTTTTGGGCTATAACTGTGGTCACACCAACATTTCATCCACCTCCCTTATTGGCCTGATCAGTTCATTTAAAGAGCATGTACTCCCACCACAAAATCTCCTGTGTGCAAACGCATCCCAGATCTTAGGCCTGCTCTGAAGTAGCTGGCAGTGCGGTTTTAGGAAATGGATAGATTTCCACAAACCTCTTTTGGACTTGTAGTTCTCATTAAATTAATTGCTTTCATATCAGGAATGCACTAGGGGAATTGTAGTCAAGACTTGCGGCTATGAGTAGCTTTTGTTCAGAGGATGGGAAGGCCTTTTGATAGTCATCTTGGGTACTTTTAATGGTCTTATAAAGACCATTAGGGGGGGGGACAAGGAGAGGGATGTCTAAAGAAGGAAAGAAATAGAATCCACTTTAAGAATTTGTGCTCTGTCTTTAGTCTCGATGTAGAGGTAGAAACAAGGAGGCCCTGCAGCTGGGAATGCAGCTGTGCCATAAAAGCATAGGGATTGCTTTCCTTTGTCTTCAGCTAATGGTTGCTCTCATGACATGGAAACAACATGAGATATAAAGAATTTGATGCCAACGTAGTGCGTGCACAAATTTAACATATGATATGATTTACAGTTACAGCGATAGTGAGTGTATAGAGGGTGCGAATTAGCATTTTAGAAGAGCATAAATGCATTTAAAGTAGCATTTATCTCTTCTCGCTGAAGAGTGAAACGAGAAAAGGCTGTGTTTGTCTTTCATCTGTTTACTTCACTATCTCTGGGCAGCCCAAATCTTTTGCTACCTTAAGACAGCCAAAGCTCCCAGACCCACTTCGATTTCAGTCCGCGGTGTAATCTTTAAAAAAAAAGCAATAGGGGCTTGGAACACATTCTGATAAAAAACAGTAACTGAATGATGTCAGCGAAAATAGTAGCTGCGTGCCAGTTTTTTTTCCTCTTCGTCTTCAGTTTTATGTTTTTATAAGCATAGGGATAGTGGAGGTGCTACTACCTGTGTACACATTGTCTATACTTGCATTACCGTCGTTTCTTCATTATTATTCACATTTAATTTCAGCATGATGACAAAAAAGTTTGTGACCTGAAGCCGACCTCCGTGTCGATCCAGATTTCGCCGAACGTTTCACTAAACATTTCCTCATTGTCTCATCACCTCAGAGGCTGGCTTGTTGTTGTTTTTTTTGTTGTTGTTTTTTTTTGTTATCTGACATTCAATTTCCAAACACGCACTGCAGTGCAAGTTTATGTTATGTGTTGTTTTCCAGGTTGCAGGGAGACACACTATCAGACAGCAGATCAGAAGAGGAGCATAGGCCACACATATCTGAACAAGCTGTACCTGATATATCTTGTAAGTTGCAGTTCACACTTAATATATAAAATCTTTATGCTGTTGCACTCTGCTTTATCCTTCTTTTTTCCTTGTTTGTGCGTATCGTCTGGAGCAGCTCCTTTACCCGGATTGGACACAGTGGCGGGACGACTCCAGGAATGTGACATTTTATCTCAGATGTCGGGCTCTGTAAGTGTCCTCCCTACATCCATCACCAAACAGTTAAGATCGCATTACAACCATCAATTACCTCGTCGCTCGTTGTCCCTCCTCCTCGACTGCTATTGTCTTGAAACTACCTCGAGCCTCTCGTTAACAGAACAAGGCCCGAGTAAAAGTGATCCATCTTCATGTGGGCATTTCAGCTTACACAACAGCTGATGACACTAAACAGCCCCAATTAAAACTCCCCCTGTATCACTTTGCTTGCCTTTCACAGCTCTTGTGTGCAGTTTGAAAGGAATACATGAAAAGAATATCAAGTGACGTAACAGCCTCAGCAGATTTAGATGGCTTACATAATGGATCTAAATATTTATGGGTTACACAAAGATTTGTTGAATAGGAAAGTGGCGTGATAAACCTCACACGCTTCAGGGAAGAAATCTATAGCGGCCTTATGTGGCGCACACCAGATGCAGACAAAGGCACATGCTGTTAATAAAGCATTCAGCTAAGACGCCGGTACCTTTGTATAATTACCTCTCCAAAAAGCCAATACCTTTTTTTTTTAATATAATTGCCCAATCTAAGTGTTAGACAAGACTTTTTACTGCTTTTTTTTTTTTTAAAGAAAGAAACGGGTTCAGAGCCAATGCAGTGCTCCGTGTGTGGAGCAGATGCAGAGAGGCTCCAGACTAACTGGGAGCAGACCTTTAGAAACTGAAGGAATAAAGCAGTAGTTGGAGCTCTGACGGATTAAGCCAAATACAATAGCCTCCATCCTGAAGCTGTAGACACTTGGACCTTAACATGCCAGTCATACTAATTCTCAGGATTTTACAAGTGTGTTCTTTGACACAATGCACAGAAGGATTTATAACCGAAAAGCTGAGGCTTGACCGCAACCAACACAGAGTAACAGAGTTTTAATAGATCTGAAAGAGTTAAGTCGATCAATTTAGCCTGTGCCTTTTATTTCTCCTTTCCAATGACCTTCACATCCACATCTAACCACTAGTTTGTAGCTGCTTGCAGCAAGGGATTAGACACTCCATCCTGCCGCTACACTGCAGTCCTCACAGGTTAAGCCTTGTCTGGCAACTTAGAGAACAGTGCACTAATAGGTCCCATATGGACTCTGCAAGTGCAAATATCTCCTGTAACCTATAGTGCTGCAAGTAACCGTGCTTGTTTTGTGCTTAATTGCTTATATTTGGCCCTCTTCAAAAGGCAAATGCAATTTGTAATAGCTTGTAAGTTCAGCTGGTCGTCCAGGGGCTTGTGGAGTAAAATGACTAAGCAATGTGGAAATTTGTTTTTCTTTTATGGTTTATTTGGTGGGAGGTGGGATTACAGTATGACAGATAACTCGAAAAAACTTGTTATTATATTGTACAGAGTAAAGACATAAGATTTCATTACACTGGTAGAAAAGTGTCTTGGTGCTTCCTCTCTTGTCGCAGTGGTCATTGCATTTTTTTTTTTTTGGCATCTTTTAAAAGCTTGAAGTCATATTTTATTATTAGCATTTACAACTGTCCATAAATAAAGTAGAGCCCTGTATTGTAGACAAGCCCTGGTTTGGGCAGTAAATGCCCTGGAGATGTTGGAAAGTAAACACTCTTAACGGTTATCATTATTAGTCTCCTACCTCTGCCAGCTCCCTTTAGGTGATAATTGCCCCATAAAGACAAATTCTTTCCTAAAGCAATAGCCAAGCGTAAATTCCCCCCAAAATTCTCCCACTTTCCTTTGTAACTGTTAAGTGATATGTGTTAATCAGATTTGCTCTGAGTGGTATGGGTGTTACCATCATAAAATATGCCAAGGGAAACTGCTCACTTGTATGCTGGAAATAAGATAATTAGTGTGATGCAGGGCTGTGTGTGTGAGAGAGATGCGAAGCAGAACCATTATGAGGGTTTATTTTTGTTTCCGAAGGAATCTCGGCTGAGTTTAAAGTTGATACACCGTATGGCTTTTTATATTTGGCACCAGTCTGCTCCCACACCTCCACAGACATGCATGTATGGTTGTCATCTGAGCAAATTGCACAGTGTAGCCACACAACGCAAGCACTGGTGTAATCTGCCAAAAGCTTTGTTTTAGATTTACAGGATTTTGTGTTTTTCTTCATTTGCCTGTGCACTAAAATTATTTTCGCTTACAATGATGGAGAGATTTCTGTTAGGGAATTTCTTCTAATATATCCATCTATCCATTTTCCTCCATTTTTCCAGTTTAGAGTCATGGGAGATGCTGAAACCTGGCCCAGCTGTCATAGGGCAAGAAGCAATGCACATTCTGGAGAGTCTGTTGCAGGCTAACACTTAGAAGCAGTTTCACATCTACAGCAGTTAAACAAAACTTCTTTTTTTTTAAAGTTTTGGGAGATGAACTCCAAGATGTCACACATACAAAAACGAATCTTTCGTGTTATGGCACACTGATTCTAAGGCTTCAGCTATATTTTGAAGTGCAGTGCAGGAAAAATATAATTCGTCCCACCGACTCTTTGAGCTTTAAAGCCAGTGTTTATCTAGCTGCAGTTCAGCATAACTGAACGTTATCATTCCTTGTAAAGAATCATCTCATTTGCACTTCTGTTGACAGTTTTCGTTGATTTTCTCTGATTTAAGAACAGGCAGTGTGTCATAAAGTCAGTCTTTGGAGCGCTTGAGTAAAAGCCTAACTGTGTTATTGTCAATATCCTGTCTGCTTTTGGCTGTGGTTGGATGAGTGAGCCTTTGAGCTCTGTATGCAAGTCCATAAAATCCATTAGGTGATTCTGCTGTAAGCCAAAACAACAGGAATTCATTAAAAGTGTGAGTGTTAACTCTCACATCCCATATTCTCCCACATTCACCCATAGCCATGCAACTTAAACTGGGCTGCAAAAGCAAAGTGAGTTATTTAGAAAACCTGCAATAAATCTTGTTTCTTAGTGTAAAGTTTAGCTTATTAATCCATGTAAGGATATGACAGAATATATAGCCCTATTTTTGTTTCTTTCCACTTCAAATAATATTGCTTTACGCCCATTCCCCAGTATACACAAGACTTTTCAGCTGTACAGCACTAACCCATCACTGCACCTGATTCTTTAAAAAAAAACAGGACTGGCTGGGTCTTCGTCAGTATTTAATGCACTGGCTTACGAGAGCTTGAACCCTGAGGCCCGATGACATTAAAGGTTCATGAGGCTCGAGATGAAAAACAATTCACAGAGAGAAAAATGTCATGCTTCACTTTATGCTGAGTTTTTTTTTGGCATGTGATACCCGTTTTAAGTCTGTATGTCAGCTCTCACTATGCCCCGACTAATTTCACACCAAATAAGGGTCCGCAGAGTGTCTTTCATTCAGCAGGTCTACTTTACACCACCTGGCACACAATATTTTGTGCGAGTGCACTGCAGAGAGAGCTCAGGCCAAGCTCCTCATTGTTGGCTTCTGGCAGGAGCTCGGTCGTTGATAGTTATAACCGAGGAAGCTTTTTCAAAATTAAAAACGAGTATGAAGGAAATGAGGTACAGACAAGACAATGGTCAATGATTGGTCAATGGTCAATGGTTATCTCCTGCTGCTCCTGAAGTAGCGAAGGATGTGACTGATCCACTGCCTGATCCAGAATTTCATGTTAGTAAAGAAAAGGGTAAGAAGAAGAAGGTTGTTTTGTAGGTTGCTGCTTCATAGCCTCATGAGCTTGTAACAGGTTTTTTTGGCCTTTACTCACAAGACTAAACCTCCAATTGCTGTGATACATGTCCTCATCTTCTAGTTTATACTCAGACTGTCCATTGATGCTGACACCCTCGGTGATCCCGGCCAGTATGTGGCCAGAATTTTAAAAACTTTATCTAGACATACAGTTATTTGATCAGTGTCACATGTTCAAAGTATTATATAAAAAATATGAACACCAGTGAAGATGTTTCTTTATTTCACAGACATGCAATTTTGCAAGTCCTAAAATATGACTACATAACAAAATTGTTTTTACAGCTTGACTGATATAGATTTTTTTAAGATAGATACCGATATTTGGCGACTTAAAAAAAAATCTGAAATTCCACTATATTGGCCGATATTTTTTATCTGTCAGACATACAAGACAAATCACTAAAAATTTCATGTGTAGTTGTTTATGTACTTGTTTACGCTCTGCCCAGCTTAGCTCGGGTCAGTCGGTTATCTTTGTGCCGTTCCAAACACGTGCCTTGCGAACAGGTAACAAAGTGCCCTCTGGTGGCCAAACTGTGTAATGCCAACACCCACAACATAGTTGAAGGGTGTTTCTCTTGTCTCTTCTTTAATTTTTAAATTTCTCATTAATCAGCTGTTATAAACGCTAATACTTAAGAAAAATTAAATAAACATAGCTATTCATACATCATCAAGTAGCTGATATCAGCCGATAAAATCAGCCTGCAAATAAATCAGTCAGCTTCAGATTATTATGACACAGAAGCAACTATGATATATCTCCTGATAATTAAAGCTCAAAGCTAACTATAGAGAAATCATGCTGAACAAAAATATGATTATTCCTTTTTATTTTGACACTTGGAGCGGGTGTAAAATTTATTCGATTCCAGGTACCTGTTTCCTGTACTTCTAAAGTTAAGAGGGCTCAAAAATGCTGGAGAAAATTTCTACTTATCTGGCCTTAGTTTGAGTGCCTGCGTCTCAGAACATTTTCATATCATGAAAGTAAACTTTTGTTTTACTTCTTTAAACATACTAAAGTTATTGCAGAAAAAAAAATAGCTGATTCTAAGGTGGTTAGGTGGGAACTTTTTGGCTTCAAATTTAGTTGATTTTATATGGAGTGATCCATTTGTGTTTTAGGAGAACTGCAGTACCTTTAGTGCAGCCCACTAAAGGTACTGTGGTAGTGATGCACACTAAACACCCCAAACACTCTTAGTAGCAAGTCATATCAGCCAAAGCATTTGTAACCCAAAGGAGCCCCAATAAGTTACGTGAAGCAGTTAAAAGCCTCAAATAATGAGTTGAAATGAGAGATGCTCAAATAGAGTGTGTGTCTTGGTGCAAGGTCCTGTGTGTGTTGTGTGTATATTAGTCCCTATGCAACCCTGGCCTGACCACAACAAGAGTCCATCAATTGTGCTCGCAAAGTCAGCAATAGGCTCAAATCCCTATGACTGCATGCATACATCCCCGGCAGTCCTTGTTGTGTGGAGGGCCACGCTGGACCAAACCCCAGATTGCGGTGATTATTACTGCTGACCACACACGTATAGCTCCACACATGCAGGCTATAAAATATTTGACTCTAGACTTCTATCCTCTCTCTTTCTGTCTTGTTCGCTCTCAACATGGAATCAATTTTGTAAGAAACAAGACCCATTTTTGTTAGTTAGCCAGAAGTTTTACCAGAAGGGTTTCCCCTTTTCTCTTTAAGCTTTCTTTAGTTTTATCATAGTGGGAGAGAGATCATACCAGTTAGGTTTTGCACCACTGACATTAATACACTATAAGTCATTGCAAAATCAGTTTTTATTTTGCAAATGAAAAGCCATTCCTTTCTGTCTTTTCGGCTGCGTGGATTAAAATATCTCACGTCATGCACTGTTTGTTATAAGAACAATAGATGCTCTAAACCATGGCTAATTGAAACCACTCTCCATCATTTTGTTGTATCTTTTCACCATGTAATCAAGTCCATTTTGTGCCCCAACATCTCCTGTGTAGCATTTTTGTTTTATGCATGATTTTTTTAAATATGCCATATTTGATACATGATTACATCTTCCAGGTGACTTTGTTAGTATGACTTCACCAAACTCAGTGAAATAACAGTCATGTTTTCATTGCACTGTCTGTTTGTTTATTGATGTTGTCTGACAAGGTGAATTTCTTACAGGCTTACTTGATTTTCCTGGTCTTTGGGACTGTGGAGTCCCATCAGCCTTGGCCTCCAGTCTGCTGTCTCCAGGATATATGGTCCTGATTACAGCAGAGCTTTAGAACTCAATGCAGATGTTGCGCTCTAGATGTTGCTAATAATAGTTAATCTATTGTATATCAAAAGCTCTTATAAAACCAGGCTCTTTAATAAGGCACTACGATAAATTTGATCTTTGATATAATCAACCTGGACTCTGGATTTCCGAAGCACTGGGGCTTTAAAATGTAACGACTTAAAGTCCACTTAAAATTGGGAATCTGTTGGTGGCCTTGTTTGCCAGAGCTGAGTAAAAGAGGCAAGAGGAGGACAGTGTGATGTCATGCTGTTGGATTTAGGGAGATACCACCAAAGAGAAAGAAATAAAGCTGGGGAGGGGATTCACTTGTAGCACTCAACCCGCCTTGCTGCTTTATGAGGACTGTAATTAAAGATTGGCTTGGATGTTGTGGTTCTGTGACCACAGAACGCCTTATGTATCTGACAGGCATGAAGATCAATGCCATAGACCCTGGGAATGATCTTCTGTCATTTATCAGAGGATAGCAGCTTCCCTTGTTTTTCACTACACCTACTCTTTAAGCATTGCAGTCCTATTTGAGGGGAGCTTAACTTGTTACAGTAGAACAAAACTGAGTTAACCTCCCCTTTGTGTAAGAATACTAAAATGTTAAGAGATTTGTCTTATTTTTAACTTAAAATAGAGGGTATTTCTTCCTATGCATATACAGGTATTTTTGACTGCTTGTTTCCTAGTGGGTCACCACAGCACATGGATCTACATATTTTTGATTTGGCACAGATTTTACGACGGATGACCTTCATGATGCAGCCCTCCCATTTATCCGGGCATGGGACCTGTATTAGGAGTAGCTTGTAACCCCTTGAGTTTGTGTCCCAGAACCCAACAGGGGATCTTTCTTGTGCAAGACGAATGTGTTAAGAACTACACCACTTAACCCAAAAGGACAATCCCAATGCAAAAATTTGATCAGTGAGATTACTTTATTTTCTTCTTTTTTTTAATAGGCTACTTTGTCTGCCCACCTTTGTGTTTGATGGCTGCCAGTCTTTCACTCTTTCATTATTCACACAGTTCTTCTCAGTCACTCTTTGCTGCAGGGGTTTTATTACTGAAGATCTCCAAGGGTTCTCTGTTGGATTTTAGTGAGAGGACGGCCTTATCCAGCTCATAGTTTTCACCGTACCGATTCTTGTCTGCCGTGCATTTGTGAACGCCCTCGTGTTGTAAAATTCCTTTCCTCTCAAGCTTCTTGTGGCTGCCCAATTACTGAATGAAAACACCATTTAGTATTCAGTTGCCCTGACCGTCCATGCACCTTTGACATTCATGCAGTCCCATAACATTACACTCACACATCCTTGTTTCATGCACTCCTCTGTGGAGTTATTGGCCAGGATCACGCCAGACATGCTGGAAATCATCAGATCCACCCAAATTTATTTTGTTTTAACTGACCAAAGCGTGTTCTGCACTTCATCAGGCTTCTTTTCTCGTTCTTCGGCCAAGTTAAATCTTGCAGTTTTATGAGTAATGGCTTTTTTGAGGTTGACTTAATCCAGTGTCCGTCGCAGTGCCCGGCACCACCAGATAGTCTTCTTGCCGAATCAGAAGCATTTGCTTGTCTATTTTCCAAATAGGAGGTTTTAAAAATTGCATATTGTGTGAGGTCACCAACTCCATCTTCCGTTACTGGTAACATGGCTCTTCCTACTCTCCCATTCACATTGTTTATTTTTACCATGCTCAGCCATGTTGTATTAGATATAACCCCAGGAGGAAAGTGTGTGTTCACAGGTGTTCTTTTATAACCTTGTTCAAGCAATTAGCCTCAACTAGGATTTCATGTGGAATCGGTTTGGTTCCAGTGGTCACAGGTGTTCTGACATTTGTTCTGTTGAGGTTGGACTTTGTGGCTTGTGTTTTATGTTCTTAGTTTGTCGTGCATAGGATCATGTACCTCACACTTCAAAATACAAAATCATAAAAATTATTGCAAGATGTTTTCATTCTGAACTATTTAACTGTTTTAGTGATATTGCGCAGCCGTGTACTCGGGTTTTGCTGTGAAGGGATTATCCCAGGATTGTCTTTAAAGACCGCTGGAAGCCTCGCTCTATGTATATCACCAGATGTCTCCAAACCTCACTCTGTGTCAGCACTTTGTCTAGTCAGCTCTGTCTCCCATTAAGTGCTTAGCACATCAAATGATGTAAGTGCTGGCATCAGAGGTATCATAACTTATCTAGTGTAAACCAAACTTACAGGAGGTGGAATTACGGCTGACAGGTTTTATTGTTCACCTGTGCTCGGAGCTCATGTACGCTTGGTCCACTGACTTAACAGATCATCTGGCCACTTGTGTCCTATCAAAGGAAAAAAATAGGAGGATTAGGCATGCTTCCATTAAAGAACTTGGCAAAGTTTAGACTGTCTAACAGGTCCCTTTCCAAATCATACACTTGGCCATGATTGGTACAAGCAAAATAGGCCAAACACAGCAACTACACATAAGTGATCCAGTCTGCGTTTTCATTTCTTTTATTTTATATGCTTTAGAATGTGATCATCTCTATTTAAAAAAAAAAAAAAAAAGTGCCATGCGAACTCTAGAAACTATTCAAAGTGGCTGATTTATTGCTCCGTAACTGGCAGTGCGAGATTTGCTGCTGCCAGGCTCATTGCCAGCAGACTGGTGTGCATACACGCTCCTATAGATTTACTGATAGTTACACAAAAATGCTCTGAACCACTACTGACTGTCTAGCACCCTGCACTCAGTTAACACAGTGCACTCCATGATGTATGCTTTCATCTACACTTGCTGTGGTTTCTTGTGTTTTTCTTGAGCTCGTAAAATAATAATTGCCTCATTTTTTTTCCCCCAGCAGATATGGCTCAGATATTTCCAGCAAAAGCTGAAAATTATATAAAGAGTTAATTGAAGGGTCTTTCTTCTAATGTGACTTTCTCTCTTTTTCTGTTTTCCTTGCTAACTAGCGTCAGGCTGTCTGGGAGGCTGATCTGAAGGCTGTGAGAGGTGGGAGCTCTGTCGGGCAGACGGGCCTGCTACTGGGCGACTCCCTCTTTTCTAAAGAGCTGGAGAACATGGGCAAACAGCTTGCTGGTAGGCGGTTGTATGCGTATGTTTGCATGCTTTATGTGCGTGTGCATCTGTATGTGATATTAGCTATAATGATAACTTGTGAGAGTCAGGCAGATCAAAAAACCTCCTTTCTTTGAAACCAAAAACACTGTGCCAGCATGCACACATGCAGGCATGCAAAACTGTAGAGTCTTATATAACTGAAGGGGATTTAGATAGCACTTGAGGAGTGGGAGTGATGGGGGGGGGCTGGCTATCCAGTAAAAGAATACACAGCTTTTGGTCGAAGGAATTTCCTGGTTAATTAAAAACTAAGGCTTATGGAGCCCTGGATTAGCCAGAAAGAGAAAAAAAAATGACCCATTTTATTACACTGTATAAAGGTTTTAGCATGTTTTGATTAATTCATTCTCTCGCTTTAATAGTAAAAATTAACACAATTCAGACGTCAAAGATTTATAACTTTTATCCAAATTGTTAAAATTCAAGCAACGACCATTTTACAAATGCAGTTTCATGAAACAATTCACCTTCTCTCAGTGGCCAGTGATGAAATGAGTGCGCAGGGATGGTCACTCTTACACGAGGTAGTGCCACCAAGAAACAATAATAATAATTTACTGATTGTACACTATTTTATATAAGAACACTTTCCGCAAGGGTGGTCCGCTTGCTTAAATTTGGTCTTCAAGTGGATGAACATGAAGCTCATTGCAGTTTGTTTGTTTTTAATGAAATCCACACTGTGACTGTGGACCAAGGGCATCAACACAAATCCAAAAAGAACACTGCATCTGTTTACTTTGTGTTTAAAAGAATGCACAACAGTTCTTGGAAGGAAATTGCCTTGACTTTGGATCAATCTCCTTCAAATGTATATAATGCATATGTGAACAGTGAACAGTTAACTCCATGAAAACGACAATGTACTTGGTTAAGAGCAACTACCCATGATATTTGCAGCTGTCCATGTCCACATCCATGTCCACAATGATGGCGTAAGAGTGGAGAATATGAGCATTCGTCTTAATGAGAAAAATTACTTCCAGTAAAAATAAAACCCCCATATTATGCAAAAGCCTTTTCCCCCACTAAAAAGCCCTCTAGTAAAACCATCCAGAGCTGTGGATGTGGACTGAAGTTATTGAATATTTTTTCATCTCAGTGTAGACGCTCTGTGTGCACTCAACTCACCTGCAATGAAAAAAAAGACTAATGGTATTCATCCAGCTCAGGGGAGAGATTGTTCTGGCAAAATTCGATTGTTTATCTTACTCTGTTTTGTTTTAACATTTTTCTTATGAGCTATTGATCAGGGAAATTGTAATCTATTTGTACAGGTTGTTCTGCTCTTTTGGCACTCTTATATTACTCACACACACAACCAAAACATGAGGACAGGATATATCTTTTGGCTTTGAATTATGTAAACCACAGGAACAAATTAATCTATAACACGGGAATGAATTATATAGCATTTTGTGTACTTGGTGTAGTAAGATATGTATATCTTTATCTCTCTCTGCTCTTCCTGGGCTTTATAGAGAGTAAATAGAAAAACTAATTGAAGTATTTTCCACATGCCAGGAATTCTATTGATCTTCAGTTTTGACAGGATCAGTTAATAACTTTCACTCCTGCTGCTGAGTCAATAGGAGCCGATCTAAGGCTGACTCTGTTGGAGCATTATTTGTCTGACGAAATGGAATTTGTGTGGCAATTTGGAAATGATTATTCTTAATGTAGTCCAAGGCTGAGCTTTGATATATGTGACGTCTGGGTGACTCAGACTGCTTTTGTTGTCATGAAGATCAAGTATGAATCAGATGAAAGTGTGGAATGGAAGCCAGGGAGAGACTTGCCATTTACCATCATGTGTCACACACTTGTTTGTCCTCCCACTCTGTTTAACAGCGTCACAGTGTGTAAAGATTTCATACATGCCTTTGCATACCAGCTGTATTAAACACATATTGGTCACACTGAGTGAATTTGTTTCTGTCAAACAGCAGTGGTCACAGCTGGAATGACCTTCTAAGCTCATCTGTAAATGACACTAAATACACACCAAAAAAGATAGTTTGTGTTAAAAATGTATTAAATTTTCAGATGTTATTGATTTCTAGTTTTATACTGACTATTCAGCCTGATGATTCCCAGCAGGCCTTTCATAGAAGCTGTTAAACAAGTTAATTCAAGTCTTTAAAGCCTTTATTAGCTGTTAATCTCTTCCACGTTATGAGCCAGAGCCTTACTGTTGAGCTTCTATTGTTTCCCCAGTTTGTGTCTGTGTTTTCTGACATTTTCTCATGTACACTGCTCAAAAAGTTAAAGGAACACTTTGAAAACACATCAAATCTCAATAGGAAAAAAAAAATCATGCTGGATGTCTACACTAATATAGGTACACTGGGTAATGTGTTAGGAACGAAAGGATCCCACATCATTTGATGGAAATGAAAATTATCAACCTACAAAGGGGCTGAATTCAATGATTCAAAAGCACCAAATGAAACAAAAAATGAAAATATGATGTGGCAGGCTAGTCTATTTTGCTAATATTTCATTTCAGCAACTCAAAACGGTACTCAGTAGTCTGTATGGCCTCTACATGCTTGTTTGTATGCCTGAAAATGTTGCTGGGAGACCAAAGCAGCCAAAACTGATTATAACCCCCCCCCCCCCCCCCCCCCCCCAACCCCCAAAAAAAAACC
>VVHJ01002678.1:13642-30857 GCA_015107715.1 Tylochromis polylepis | reverse complement strand
GGGGGGGGGAACCAAAAAAAAAAAAAAATAAAATAACCCCCCCCCCCCCCCCGCTACTTAACTGACCAGATCAATATCCCACAAGTTTAAGTGACTTGATACTATACTCTGATTAAAAAGTGTTCCTTTAATTTTTTTGAGTAGTGTATATATTCAATTACTGCTCACTGAGGTTGTTACTAAAGACCAATTTAACTTAAATATGGATTTGTTTGTTTTTTTCCCACACAGTTGCTGCAAGAGTATATTTTAGAAATATAGTTAGGGACAAAAGTTTTTGGACAGTTTTGGACAAATTTTTTTGTAATCTTGCATCTGTCCACCACCACGGGGTATTTTAAATCAAACAATCAACATGTGATGGAATTGCAGACTTTTGCTTTTACTCTAATTCAAGAGATTTAACAAAAGCATTGGATTAATCATTTAGAAATTACAGCCATTTTTATACATAGTCCCTCATTTTAAGAGGTCAAAGGTAATTGGACAAACTAATATTATTTTTACAGTTTACGGTTGCTGCTTGTTTGTGGGTCCCTCTTCCCCCAGTTTTGTATTTAATAGCTGAAACGCATGCTCTGTTGGGTTGAGATCAGGTCAATGACTTGGCAGTCGAAGAATATCCAGTTTCCTTGTCTTAAGAAACTCTTGGGTTGCTTTTGTAGTATGCTTCGGGCCATTATCCATTTGCACTGTGAATCGCTGTCCAATGAGTTTTGCAGCATTTGGCTGAATCAGAGCAGAGAATACAGCCCTGTACACTTAACAATTCATCCTGCTGCTTCTATCAGCAGTCACATCATCAATAAACACAAGTGGCTCGGTTCCACCGGCAGCCATACATCACCATGCTACAGTACTGGCTCTACCATGTTTGACGGATGATGTGGTATGCTTCAGATCATGAGCTGTTTCTCTCCTTCTCCACACTTTTCTCTTCCCATCATTATAGTGCAAGTTAATCTTTTTCTTTTCCTAAAACTGTCCAGGCTCTTTTCGATGTTTTTCTGTTCTTGAGCGTGACCGGTGGTCTGCACCTTACTGTAAACCCTCTGTATTTACATTCATGAAAGCGTCTCTTGTTTATAGACTTGAAAATGAAAATGATGCACCTACTTCCTCCAGAGTGTTCTTGACTTGGCTATATGTCTTTAGCCGTTTTACTCATCTTCTGTGGTCTACCTGGCATTTTAGTATTACTGAGCCTGATTGCTGATATGTCCACTTCTAAAGTTTTATTATTTAAAGTTTATCAGCCTAATAGTGGCCTCCTTCACTTGCATCAACATCTCTTTGGACCTTATATTGAGAGTTTGTGCGAATAACTAGCTAAAAAATGCAAGCTCAACACGAAATCAAGTTCAGATCATTTATTTGCCTAATTTGCTATGCCAATTACTTTAGCCTCTGAAAATGAGGGTCTATGTATAAAAATGTCTGTAATTCCTAAGTAGTTAATGTACCTTGTAATGTAATACCCCTGATTAAAGCTAATATTATGTATTAGCACACTTAAAGTGTTTTAATATGCATAAGTTTGGAGATTTATGCAAAGATAATCCCACTCAGTTATCACCTTGACGTGTGTAGCTGTGTATTTATATGCAGACACCCTTTCCTCTGTCTGTATTTTCTTCTGAACTTGCTGTGTTTGGGGCGGTTTTTTTTGCAGCAGTGCTTTCATGTTGTGAATTTGTAAAAAGCTGCAGGTCTGTATTTCTGTTTAACTGATGGCAGGGCTGAGCCACACTCTGACACAAACAGCCCAACACACCAGATGAAACATGCACTCCATCGGCGTTCGGCCCTTTCCCTCAAGCTGGTGCAGAGGTGTGACTGTTTTTATTTGAACATAACCGCCCTGAAACAATCAGGAAACAATCCTTCATCTTCCTGATTCACTGCTTTGCCTTTCACTTTTTAGCTTACTTGACCACAGTTGCTCCTTCAGTCTCGCTTGTTTGAGGCCAGGGAGGGGCCTAGTCTGAAAGCTGTGTTTATATAATACCTATAACCTCCTCATCCGTTGTACAAAACATCGCAAACTGCTCAATTCATCAGTGACAAAGGCTTTTGTAAAAGAAAATTTCCCCCATTTAGAGCCAGGAATATCTCATCAGAGGAAAAGTAAATAATCCTAAGAATTTTTCCAAGACCGTGTTGCCAACTTTTAATTTTAGTTCCATTCACACCATGTGAGGAATGTGCATTTCTTTCACATTATTTGTACATTATCAATCCAAGGACAAAAGGGTAGCGTTTTAATTTCGTCAGGCAAACAGTATATTGTATACTTGTAAGCCTGCTGACAAATGACATGTCTTTAGCGCATTTGTTTATTTTCAGTGGAAGGATCCAATAAAGATTTCATGAGTTCTGAATGGTCGTATAGCGTGCTAGGGCCTTGTACTCGCTCACCACATGCAACTGCTTTTGGATCAAAGACTTTAATAGATCTGTTTCTATTTCTTCTCGTTTCCTTTCTGTCCTCCTCTGTCTCATTTTCTACCCTCTTTTCCCTGTTGTTATTACTCATGTTTGGGCTAAAAATCAAGGTTTGTAGTATATGAATTTTGATGGCGTGTCTCTTCATATCAGTGTCAGTGAGATATGTTAAAGTATTCCTGTGTTTAACAAAGTCAATTTAAAAATAAAACTGCCTCTCATAGGCAACTCTTTACTGTCAGCTAGTTGGAGTGGAACGTCTATTTCTGTGTGTCTGTGTGTGTGTGTGTGGGGGGGTATTTAGAGCAAAAACATGTGGTGTTTATCATTATACTGGTAAATACCTCAAGATGAAAATATCAGCTTTATGGAAACACCGGAACTAAGGAATACATCCTGTTTACAGCTTTTTAAAATAATATCAGCCATCAGTGTGGGTGGACATAGTGTGTGGGTGATTAAGGACTTAAAGCGGGAAATCATTATATGCTGTACTTTATTTTCCACGTTTGCATTATTTATTTCACTGCAGTCTAAAGGTATTCACTTATTTATTCTTTGGTGTTATGGTCAAGATCCAGCTGTGGAGGTTAGCACACAGTTTCAGTACATACAGCAGTCTTGCCACTGCCAAAAGCTGATGTCAAGACATGCCTTGAACAGCACGCACAGTTGAGTGTTTATCGTAATTTGATTGCTTCGTCCTCAGCAGTGACCAAGGTACTCTCAACTCCACAGATGTTGCTTTTTTTGGTCATTGTGTTTCTTTCTTTTCTTTTTGTTGTTTTATTGATTTTTTTCTGTGTGTTAGTGTAGTTATTGGCACTATATAGAAAAAAATGTTGGACAGTCTCTTGAAAAATTACATCTTATATGAATTTGAGATGAACTGAGGATTAAAGATTGTCGGTTGGTTTACAAATGCTGCTATTGCTCCAGCCTGGACTATCTTCCCTGTCACCACACTAAATATCTTTGGGCAGTCATTGTCATTATCTTTCAATATTAGCCTCTGAGGACACCACCGTCTCCTCTCCCCGTCTCACTTCCTCCTTCATCCATTTCAACTTTCCTTTTTTAGTTATTATAGTCAACTAAACTTTGCTAAGAGTGACTATAAATTTAAACCAATCCAAAAATGACAGTTACAACATAAATCTCAACCGTGAAATGACACATTACAAACTCACCGGACAATTTGTCAGGTCCATGACATGTTAGCATTACACGCTTGATGCAGATATTATTGGCTACACACATCCATCCTGTTCCAGGATGTTCCAAAGGTGCACTATTCATGACTGTGGAGGTCATTTAAGTAGCGTGAACTCACTGTCATGTTCAAGAAACCAGTTTGAGATGATAGGAGTTTTATGCCAGTTGTATCTTGCTGGTAGCAGCCATCAGAAGATGGGTACACTGTGTTCATAAAGGGATGGACATGGTCAGCAACGATAGTCAGACACGCTGTGGCATTTAAACAATATTCAGTTGTTACTAATGGGCCAAGGAAATATCTCCTACACCATTACACCAGCACCACCGGCCGTGAACCCTGGATACAAGGCAGGATGAATCCATGCTTTCATGTTGTTCACGCCAAATTCTGACCCTACCCAATGTCAGAGCAGAAATTGAGATTCATCTGACCAGGCAAACATTTTCCAATCTTCTTTTGTCAAATTTCTAGTCCATGCGAAATATAGCCTCAGTTTCATGCTCTTAGCTAACAGGGGTGGTCTTCTGCTGCTGCAGTCCATCTACTTCAAGGCTGAATTTGTTGTGTATTCAGAGAGATTACATATGTTGGTTGTAATGAGCGGTTATTTGAGTTACTGTTGCCTTCCTAAGAGCTTGAGCAGTCTGGCCATTCTCCCTTGACCACTGAGACTGCTGCTCACTGGATATATTCTTTTTTTCAGGGCACTCTATGTAAACTAGAGAGATGGCTGTGCGTGAAACTCTCAGTAGATCAGCAGTTTCTCAAATACTTAGACCAGCACATCTGGCACCAACAACCACACCACGTTCAAAGCCACTTAAATCAACTTTCTTTCCAATTATGATGCTCAGTGTAAACTTCAACAGCTTGTCTTTACCATCTCTACATGCCTCAATGCATTGAATTGTTACCATGCAATTGGCTGATGAGACAGTTGCATTATAAGAAACTGAACACGTGTACCTAATGAAGCGTCCCGTGAGTGTGTGTTGGCATTCAGTCAATAAAACTTTGAGAACCCGCTGCTCTTATAATTTAGAAATTATTACGTCTGTAAAGTTTTACGGTTCAGAGACACACACATCACATCATGCAGGACACAAGTTAGTGAACACATAAAACCAACAACAAGCAGCATATGTTCAGCATTGTGTCTCAAATGAAGGTTTACTTCTATCCACGCTGAGCTGCTTAAGCACATAAACAGCAATCCACTCAGGCATGTCAAATAATTATATGCATTTGATCCCCAAAGGATTTTGTGCAGAACAGTCTGATTTTAAACAAACAGAATCTTCCGGAGTAATGTCCAAAAGCTAAATTTAGGATAGCATTACAGGCATTTTCTGTTTGCATACTAAATGGATATTTGTCAGTGAATGGAAGCACATGTTTCATGTTTTCTGCAAATGTTGTTTGTAAAACCCAGAAAAGCAGAAATTTGCTCAAAAACATGGAAGTCTGAGTTTGTGAAATAATTGTCTTGGTTGCCCTTGTTATTTATCTAACGTCACACATACACAATTTTCAAGAAGTACTCTCTACCTCGAGTGAGTCATTCCTCTAAATCATGCCTCTTAAATGATAACTCCCAGTTTGTTGAATCCCGATTGCCAAGATCTGGAACAAAAGCGGAAAACATGGAAAAAATGACCCAGATGTTGATCACAGAAGTTGGCAGCGTCGCTTTTTTTTATAAACAAAAATGTTTTCGAGACTACCAGAGCAGCAGGCTAATGTGTTTTTGTCAGGAAGAGGGGGAAAAATATAGCCATGCTGTACTTACTGTATCAACTTGGGACATTTTTTGACAGAGGAAGCTTGATTCACCACAGTTTATAAGGTCTATAAATATTGTCATCATTGCCGAGAAAAGGGATTAACCCAAGCAGTCTCGCCCACATTAATGCTCCGTAAAGTTTGTGAATCATTAGTCAAATTGGTCGATGAATAAAACTCGAAGTAAGCCTGATGGCATGCTAGAAGTTCATTTTCCAGAGTTATTTGGGATTCTTAAAAAGTATTATAGGCATTTTCATGACTTTAAACAAAGTCAATTTTCATTTTAGTGTGTGTATACTATAGGATTTAAATAGGAAACTCACTCCTTAAGCATTTGGATACTGACTTGGATTATTGCCTGTCTTTTTCCAGAGGTTGAGAAGGACCTGGCCAAGCTGGCAGAAGTAGGAAAGATGACCACCCGAAGCTCCAATAATCCACATAGCAGCCTATACCACACCCCAGTGCGCCACAGAACTCTACCTGATACACTCCCCCTCCCCAGCCTTGTGTCCAGGCCGCAGTCTCCAGCTGGTAGCCTTACGGGCAAGTCTTGTGGTGTGGGCCTCCCCTTGCTTAGCCCCAAGACCACGACCCTCACCATGGGTAGGACTCAGTCTCCTAGCAACCCTGGGAGCAGGACTCAAACCCCCAGAACACCCAGCAGACCCATAACCCCAAATAGTTTGCTGACACGCTCCACCTTTAACTCCGGATCTTATAAAGAGGTGACCTTCAGGAGGTCGCGGAGCCGCCCCGTTACACCCACAAGTCAGCCAATACTTACCCGACCGCTGCTCACCCCTCCAGGACTAAGCAGCACAGACACACTTGGTGCCAGCCTACGGGCCTATCTGTCTGAGGTAAGACTCCACACTGAGACACATCATGTCATGCAAGCACTTAATGAGACATGTATTTCTACATGTTATATTTCACATTGTTAGGATAAAACTGTCATAAAAATTGGGTCATGGTCTGAAAAGGTTTTAGTATCTTGAGCGTGAACTTGTGTGCTGAAGCCAAAAAAGTAAAGCCAGGCACTGAAGCTGAGAGCCTTTGCTCAGAAAGAAATATGAGCAAGATCACCAGAGCACAAAATATTACACATGTGCAAATCCTTGTGGGCACACACACACTTCGTGTGGGGTTTAGCAGAAAGTCGTGGAGGTCTTTACAGTAGGATGTCACTTCACTGTGGAAAAATGAGTCTGGCATAAAAAGGGAACTTTCATTGGGATTTCTTTCTTATATTCCTTTCATGAACTGCTTAACAGCAGGACTGTTAAATATGAGCCTTTTTTGAAGGTTTTATTAATGGTGGGGCAGGAATTTTACAGTGCCTTTGTGTAATCTGACAGTTATGCCAGTTGACACCTAGTCACATTATCCAAAACACTAATGCACCCAGTCGGCTTTCATTAGGGCCACCTGGTCCCAGGTAGAAGGACTGAAGCCTTAAAGTGAGGCCACGTTCCAGAGTGAGAGAATCTTTAACCTCTTAAAATAGAAAACAAAGGATATAAATGTTAGCTTTCTTGCATTCCTTCATTTGTGTAGCCAATTCTGGAAACTCAAACATGGAAACAAGGACCCAAAGCACTGCATTTTTTTAACAGGAACTTAACAAGAATTTATAGAAGTTTTTTTTGTGATGACTTTACGCAAAAACTACAACAACACACAGATTATTCCAAATTCCAAGATGAATGCAAAGACATATTTTTGTAGTTTTGAGCACAGTATTGTGCAAAACCCATGAGGCATATTTTGCAAAGAATATGGGAAATGGGCAGAGGGGTTTATTGAAACATGTGTAAACATACATGGAATGACAGTCTATGAGGCAAACAAAGTATAATTGTAACAAGCTTGAAAGTCAATATTTGGTGTGACCACCTTTATTCTTCAACACAGTCTGGACTCTCTTAGGCAGCTTTCTTGTGTTTTTTTAATTGGTATTCAGGAATAGTTCTCCAGGCTTCTTGAAGGACATTCAAAGCTCTTTTTTGGATGTTAGATACCTTTTTGTTTCATTTTCTGTCAAGATGATCCCACAATGCTTTAATAATGTTGAAGTCCGGGCTCTGGGGATACCAATCCAGAACTGACAGTGTTTCACTGTGTGTGGGATTTTTTATTTTATTTTTTTACATCTATGTATGCTTTTACTGCATTGGCAGTGTGTTTGAAATCATCTTCATGCTGAAAAATTAAGCAGCTGCCAGCCAAATGCTTGGTAATGATGATGGATCAAAATCTGACTCTATTTTTTGCCTTCATAATAACTTTGCCAAGATCCCCACAGTCACCAACCATGGCAGAGCCTCCACTGTGTTTCACAGATAGGTTGTAGACGCTCACTGTTGTACCTCTCTCCTGAGCTCCTCCATACATATAGATCACGATTTGAACCAAAAATGCCAAATTTTTTTCATTACCTCACAAGAACCCGTTGCTACTGATTTGCAGTCCAGTTCTTGTGTAACTTAGAGTACCTCAGCCATTGTTTCCCTTCCATAAGAATAGTTCTTAACAGCCACTGAGACCATTTCTGATGAGACTTTAGTGAACAGTAGACGGATCAACTGGTGGGCCACATGCATCTCTTAGGTCCTGTGTCAGGTCTTTGCTGGGTTTTTTTTTTTCCTGTTTCTGTTACTTCTAAAGGACACAACACCGATTCATCCCTTAAGTTAGGGGCCTTTTTATACTTTAATGGTTTATAGGTCAGTGACTTAACAACCAAAAATAAATATTCCTCTAAAAATGGTCAGGTACAAGGACTGGATTGAAAAAAGTTTTTAAAAAAAGCAGCCCATTTCCAACGTAAAACTTCAAAAGACCTTCAGGAAGCCTCGAGAACTATGGCCCTTTAAAAAAATGGAAAGAAAGTCTGGCTCCTCCAAAATAGGAAGATGTAAGCAGTGGCTTCTTGCATATAAGTATATATTTTTCAGTGTATATATATATATATGTCCACTAGACACAGTTCTTGGTATTCAACTAGTTCTGTAAATTTTTATTTCTTGACTTTATGCACTTTTTGGTGGGTTAGGGTTCCAAATGTTCAATAATTAATACAATTATTAATACATAATCATTAATACAGTGACAACCATAAACAGGTTGAAGATTTGGTATAAAATGTTTCCGTTTTCAGTTTGTTCAAGAGTTCAAATTCGCTAAATGGACAGGATGGTTTAGATTGTCTTTCCTAATCCTGTTTTCCATTTCTGTTTTGTCCTGTCCATTATCTGCAGAGTATACGTTTTACCATCCTCTATCATTTCTGTTCTATTATGTTCTGTTTTTCCATTTTAGGATGAGTTTTACCAGCAGTTACAGGCCATCAGACAGCCTTGGCATATTCCTAGTGACACAGACAGTGACATCCTGGACCCTCCAGAACAGGATAAAAGTGAGTGGCTTTTCTAACTCTACCTTTCTTCTTTCTTTTTTTCCCTCATGCAGGCGAGACCAAACATCCATAGTGCATCTCAGTTTCTGGGAGTTTTTCAGAAGCTCTCATTTGCAGTTTACAAATCTGTCCCTCTAATGTTTTTACCTTTCCACTGATTTTTTTTTTCTTTTTTCTTTGTGAGACGTGAGGTTCATTTCATCACTGCACAGTCACTTTACCACAGTGAATTACTGTTGAATTAAATTGGCAATAGAAACATATTCCTTGTAAAATTCTGCAACTGAGCAAAACGACTGACTCATGATAATTTCCATATTTCATCACTGGGTGAAATCCTGGAGAGGTTCTGAAAGGGTGGATGTTGTCATGTACAATTTGCTTTCCTGGCACCTGTAGGAGATACATCTTTATCAAAATCCAACGGATAGATGTGAACTTTTTTTCTTTTTTTTTTTTGCTTAGAAAGTCATAAATCCAGTCAAAGTAATGGCCTGGCTCGGATGCGGTGCAGTGTGTTACTCTGGCTTTGAACATGGCAGAATTAAATCAGACCTCCTTGAAAGTTCTGGTCCATAAATCAAATGAGTGTATGTGGTGGTATGGTCTGATAATCACATGCTTGCCAGAGTGAGACTAAGTACTTTTCAATTCACTGTGATCCGCTAAGAAACTGTCAAATTTATACTGCCTTATGACTGATTAACATATGGTTAAATGTCTTAGGTCCTGAGAGACTATGGTAAGAAGTTATTGTAGCTGCATTAAACGACAAATCAGTCATGAAAACATTACATATTCCTGCAGGTCTGCTGTATCAGAAATATAAACGGATTGGACTGAAAACACTTCAAATGTTATAACAGCCTTATCAGAAGAAGAAGCTATTTTTGACTGCGCAATTATTCACAAGTGGTCACCACAGCGGGTAGCTCTGCATGTTGGATTTGATGCTCTTCCTGAAGTAACCGCAAAGGGATTTGGGATCTTTCAGTTGGGCTATATTATAGAGCCACTCAGTAAGAAATTCTAATACTTATCCTGAAAAAGGCACTGACATAAAGTGACAGGGTCAAGACAAAACCAGTAGGGTTTATGTCATTGATGCTCTCTGAAGATTTCCTGAGAGCGATTGAAACGACGAACAAATAAATTAGTAAATCATGAAATATCCCGAGCAAACCGAAAGGTTCGTCCTCTGGGGAAACATGAATATGCCCAGTATATTTAAAGCATTATGATTAATTCTCCTCAGATCATTAAAAATCAGACAAAATTCTATGAAATCTTTTCCTTTTGGAACATCCAGTGGATCAACATGTTTCCACAATTTTGACCTGATCAGCTGTCCAAACCAAATCCCACACTATCCTTTCTTGTATTTGTCAAGGCTTCTTGAAGTGGACCAATGTGCTGGATGTACAGAGCACTGCAGGCCAGCATTGCCACATTGAGGTCCTGTGACTGCTTAGCCAAAAATAAGACGCTTCCAATTTATGAATGAGTTAAATGATAAAAGACAACGCTCTGAAATTAACTAAGCCCTGTTTTCTCAGCAAACAAAGACTCATCAGCTACACAAAGTGAAAATTAAGTGCATGTGGGACTTTAAAAGACTGCTTTCATTGATGCTATGAAACAAGAATTCAAGTCAAACAAAAGATCAAGCAGGCGAATGGTTGTCACATGGAAATATAACTCTTCTGACAAGTTCCTCTAGAGGGCCGTTGTTTTGCCAAATGTGTATCTTGCACAATAAATGGATGGATTTTCCTAATAGCCCCTGGGGTCTGCTCTAAGTCTTGGCAGTACTAATGGCAATGCTGAGAAAGGATATGAACTGCATATTGAATTAGACGTGGCTCAGACAGGGGAGAGAGAGACTGACAGAGAAAAAGAGCCACAAGACGTGACAAAGCACTTTCTGGCGTGAGAGAGGACCCACTGGGACTGTTCACTGAAATCTGGTTTGTGTGCCGTTGTATGTGCATGTGAGCGATTGTATTAGTCAATGTAAGGCATTAAAATTGTTTTCAGAGAGCACTTTTGCGCTCTTTATCCGATTATTATTTTTTTCCTGGGAATTTTTTGACCTATGAAATAACACCGTTAAACAGCAGCTACACTGACAGCTAAATACTCGATTTGGGAAACAAAGATTTTCAAAAATCACAGTCTATAAACAAAGCAAGGGGCAAAGAAATCTTCTAATGTTTGCTTATTTAAGAATTGCTTCAAATCCTTTTCAAATAAACGGTAAATGGTAAATGGCCTGTATTTTGTATAGCGCTTTACTTAGTCCCTAAGGACCCCAAAGCGCTTTACACATTCAGTCATCCACCCATTCGCACACACATTCACACACTGGTGATGGCAAGCTACATTGTAGCCACAGCCACTCTGGGGCGCACTGACAGAGGCGAGGCGAGAAATAAAAACGAATTGCAGTGCTCTCATTGTATGTGTTTTTCAATATGGGGTACATGTCACTGGATCTTTTTTTCCTTGCAGGAAGTGGGTTTGAGTGTAGAACTAAATAGTAAATTCATAACGTTTACCTTTTATTTGATAAAAATAGTTTACATACATGGATACATACGTCAGTGACCTTCATTTACATATGTGTAATAAAACAACATGTTTCTCCTTAGTATAGCTCATTATTTTTTCTATCTTGCCGGTCTCAAACATGAAACTGCAGCTGGCTAGTTTGGGTTAAAATCTGTCTATTTTCTTCTGCCTATTGGGTTCAGCGTCACGAGGTGGCTCGAACCTAATCCCAGCTGTTATAGCGTAGCATGCAGGATACACCCTGGACAAGTCACCAGTTTAGAACAGAGCTAACAGACTGAGGCAAACACCACACAGAAAGGCTTCAGCTAAAGCTAAATTGGGTCCTGACATTTTGGTTGTTTGTGTACAAAATCTGACACATGAGAAATATTAGTAAGCAAGTGTTTCCCCCCTTATTTTCATTCTTTGTACTAAGCAAAACTAACTAGCTGTCGGCTATAGTTTTATAGGTTTAGTGTAAAGCTGTAGTTAAAGTTTTAGACTACGAGAGTTTGCATGATCATAAAAAACCTGGAAAAGCCATAAAATTTGAAGAGAAGCCAGGAGAAGTATTAGAAAAAGAAATAAAGCTAGGAAACCTTGGGGGAAAAAAGCATAGATATTTTTATGATTTTTCTGGCGTCAGACTGTGAACTTAGTTGCAGCTTGCACTTTGACAAATTATACATTTGGGCAATACCAGGTTTAAGCTTGGATTAAACTTAGTCCTAGACTAAAAGAATAAAAATCAGTCCAAGACCAATTAGTCCAAGATTAGGCTTACTTAACCCATGCCTGTGAAACCGAGTCCACATTTACATGTAGTGCAATAAATGGGTAATACAGTGGTGCTAGATGAGCTCAGCACTAATATGCCAACCTCACTGCCAGGCTAGTGCTGAATGTGACACCTACTGTGGGCTGAAGGTCTGCCTTTTTTTTTAATCCAGCCTCAAGATTAAAAAAAAATATATTATATGTATAAAAAGATGTTTCAAAGGAATCATGCTAATACATTTTTTTTTTTTGCCAAAACCACAAATGCCTATAAACTTTTATTGTATTGTATTATTGTAACTTCAAAGAGCCGTCGTCCTATGTGACGCATTTTCTTTATTCATTTCTTTCATAGGTGGTTCACGAGACGCCAATAAGAGATCCGTGTTTTCAGGTGAGAATCTGAACAGGTAGATGTTTTAACCTTAAGAGACAGACTCGCTTTATAATGTGTTGCATAATTTTGTCACCGCTTGCAAATTATGTCAAGAGTTCTGCCGCTGTAAGTAAGTGCTTCAAACTGAGAGAGCCTCAGTGTCTGTCAGTGAGCTCATGTTTAGAGCCACATTATGTTACCCAAATAACTACCAATGGTAGCCTCCACCTTCATTTACGGTCCATTCAGTTACAGTCACAGGCTAAATGGAGGGCACAGTGGCTCTCAAATGCGATTGGCGGAGGCTGCCTGTGTGTGGAGACGCGGGGACTCTGTTGCCCAATTCCATTAAGTCACTTGGGTTGTGAGTTTACACGCAGCAGACAGCGTCAAGTCACAGCCTCAACATTTGGGAGAAGGAGAAAGTCTGTCTGGTTTGAGGTTGTCTGCGGTTCTCCTTCTTGTGGCTCTGGAGGTGCCCACAGCTCCCAGTGTCAGTGTGCCAGTCTGGAGGCAGATCTGAGAGCAGGCTGCTGCTGCTGCTTGGCTATCAGAGAGGCCAGAGCATTGCCACAGCAACCAAACTCAAAGCTCACGGCTCTCCCACAACTCTTCCATATTGTGAAATATGGTCACTGGAACCTCCACTGGGCAGCACCAAGTCTAATTTTCCACCTCATGTTTGCCTATGACATGCTCAAATATTAAACGGCTGTTTCAAAGTAATTGCCCCAGTTATTATTCTTATTAGCGGTTAAATGTGTCTGATTTTGGTTTCTAGGAGACTGATGTTTTTGTCTTTCATTTTTCACAGGCCTATAGTGATGAAGACCAGAGACATTGATCCAATCAAACTATTATGCAAACCGCTGGACATTTTGAATATGTGAATACACAGACAATTATTTTTATAATTCATAGATAGGAAAGAAAAAGATTGTATACTTTTTCACGGATATTTCATAGAGATTGTACTGTAACTGTACGATAAAAATGTGAAAACATGACTTGAGAGTATGGAATATGCCATTTATTTTTGTTTGCTCTATAGCATGCTACTGAAATTCTATATGGAGTCCAGCAAACAGATGCATTTTGTTGTCGGTAGACTCTTTTTCTAGGCCCGTGGCATATTCACACTGTCAGGGCAGCACACCTATGTTAGGAAAGTGTTTATTAAACGCACTGGTGAAAGATTTTGTGTTTTATTTTTTTTAAGATAGCAAATGCGCAACTTTTGAAGGGTATCCATGGAATGCTGTTATATTAATTAAAATGATTTGCTGCACTTGTTCTATTTTCTACCCCAGTGTAACACAGCTTGTTCTGCTTTTTTTATTTAGCGCTTTCTGAATTTCAACCTGGGAGGGGGGGAGAAAAGCACCAAAAGAGGAGTTTTTACCCCCTAAAGCTCGAGGCAGTTGTGTTCGAAAATTTCCCTAGAAATACGCCAAAATGAAAAGAAACAAAAACAACTTGGCCTCAATGGATGAGGCGCTTGGGAGAATTTTGTAATACAATATGCCTCATTGTCCCCATCATCAGGTCGAATGAGTTCTTATAAACTCCAGGAAAGAATTTTAGTTTTACTCCTTCCAAATCAATCCTTAAACAAAAAAGAAAAAAGGAGAGTAAAACACATCCTCATAGTGAGTCATTAAACTCTTATGGTTCTTAAACGGTCCTAAAAATTCTACCAAATATGAGTCCACAGAACTGAAGGATAACATCCATTATATTCCTAGCCGTACTTTGCATACTTTTTATGTGCCATGCTTGGCAACCTTTGAAAAGTTGTGCCAGATACAGCCTGTTCCCTGTGCAAGGACCTCCAAGGGTGGATAGAGCTTAACTCAAAACTTAAACTACCCAATGTGTAATAATGAAGTCCTGGTTTAATCCAGTCTTTCCCCATCTTTTCCTCATCGTCTAACTTTGCGTCTCTTACGTGCACAGAGGTTCTGCACAGAGACGTGACCTTTTACCGCACTGCCTCTGTGTTTGCCTGGGCACTTGTTAGTTAAACTGTGGCTGTCTGAGTGTAACACAGACAACGTCAGCTCCAGAGACAGACGCACCACGGACACAGCCTTCAGTCTGACAGTCTGATCCCTTCACTCGAACCCCACTGAGTTTTGTGGTAAGGTACACCAAGCAATGCCAGCTCTCGAGCTTGTCCCTCGGGATGTGGTTGCAAACTACTCAGATCTCCAGCCTCATTTCACAACGGCTGATTCCTGTAAAAGGGATGTGTAAGAAGACTAATCACTTCAAAAACCCCATCCTGTAAAACATGGCATGTGAATTAATGCCCCGCGCATTCTAGCACATTGTGTGCTCTTTGGAAAGAGGATGTGGTTTCTCGCAGATCTGTGGAAAAATTTCAGGACATGGCATAATTAACTCACAGTGGTGCCTTGATATAATCTTTATAACACCATAAACAATATTTTCCTAACAGAGAAGGCAAATGTATCGCTTTGCGTATTTTAATTTTCATATTCAATTTTCCCTATGTTGGAAAAACATTTGGGAATGTGACTGCCGTCTGTTCTTGTTCCATTGATTGCAGGCACGTTAGCTCCGTTTATACTATCAATATTTTCTCTTGAGTTCATGTGTCTCCTCCAGGCTTTCATGTGTTGTGTCAGCCAAATTTCAAGGCATGAGGAGTTCTGGAAAAAGGCAAGACACTCTGAGAGATGAGGACTTCAATTACTGCCACAGATGTCGCACAAAATAAGCACTCTGATCCTTTCTCCTCTGCTTTTTATGTCTGCCAATGTCTCTGTACATAGAATTACCCACACCCTCACTCTGCATAGTGTCATATTTCAGATTGCAGCTATATGATATTATGCTTACCACAAAGATGATTGCGATTGTCGGTTTTATGCCGCACAATCAGAGAGAGATCAAACTGCTTATCGTTAATACATCTCTGTGGAATATGAAACCCTCAGTATCTTCTTAAAGTGTGGATATTGTGCAGGCTTTATACGTCAGGCCCAAAGCAACTGTAAGGGCCACCCAGGCATAACAACAGCCACCGCTGTACTTACCGTGAGATCCGGACCACCATCAATGGTCAGCAGGCTGACCCATGTCTTAATTTACAACTGAACAGACTGGGAATTATCTTGACATACAGCACAAATAAATCAATGGTTGGTGGGAGGTACGCTTTGAAGGCATATAGAGTCATTTGTTGTTTGAAATGTCCCAATATCATGAGAATGTGTTACATGGGGAAAACTATGTGTATAGAAAGACTGGGTCTGAGTTTCTGTGGACAGATTGTGTGTGTGTGCAGGTTTGTTAAACTGTAAAGCTTTTTGGTGTTAAGAGAGAAAGGAACCCAGTGTTTAAATCTTGTTTGTGAAATGTTATGAAATGAAATTACATTAAATGCTTTGAGTTTTCCACAGATAAACGGATTATACACTTTTTGAACTTTCACATGAAGAGGACGAAATCTGAATAAGTAGCTAGTACTTCATTGTACACTGCCGCTACACGTGGTAGGCTATAATTATGGAGAAGCTCCATATTAAACCCTTTTTGTGAGGACTCCTCAGCAGAATCACCCGGGGAGGTTTATGTGGGTCCTTTTTATGGTGACTGTAATTTAAAACATAATCATCAATCTGGATTTTGTTTTCTGTGTTCATGGAAGTGAACTGCCTGTTCTCACAGAACTAATAAAAATCAGCCTCCACTATTCTTTAACTGTTTACTACTTTGAGTCTGTCATCAGCATGGAAGTGTTGTCATTTGAAGCCGAGGTAGGAGTTTTGGCCCGCTAAAGCAGGCCCAGTTCACTTTGTTTTCTAAAAATCTAGAGCAATAAACTTTCCTAGCTGCAGTAAATGAAACAATAAGCAATAAAAGTCTGAACCCATCATTGTTTGTAGAGCAGAACATGAGTTCACATGTTGTTGACAGGACTTCTGGTTTCTGCACGCACAGCCAGAAGTGTTTTGCACATTGGTGCACTATTACTACAACATAAACAATGTTGATCTTTGCTGACAAGAGTGCCACCCGGTGTGGTCTTCTGCTGCTGAAGTCCATCTGCTTCAAGGTTTGACATGCTGTGCATTCAGAGATGCTCTTTAAGCATAACATCTCGAAGCAGTCCGGCCACTCTCCTCTGACTTTCGGCATCAACAAAGGCATTTTCGCACAGAGAACTGCTGCTTTCTGGGTATTTTCTCTTTTTCAGACCATTCTCTGTGCAAACCCTACAGATGATGGCTGGTTAGATATTTGCTTAAACATGGGGATGAACAGGTGAACCTAATGAATGTTAAGCATTACACAGATTTAAGTTAGAGTCAGACTAGCAGAACCTTAAAAAAAACAAAGATTTATTTATCCTTTTAACTTCTAACGATATAATGTACATTGTCTTGAGTATTATGTGGCACATTTCTTTCTGAATGTAATAGAACAAATGATTAAACGTTTGAGTAACATTGTATAAATGTTTATATCATTTTTGGTATAAAAGCTGTTTATAATGTGTACAGGTTCCAAGGAACAACAAGCAATAAGCAACACAAAAAACCATATCAAACCCATGGGTATTTTTCCTTCTCGTGTGGTCAATGCCGTCTAATGAAATGGTTGACAGATT
>VVHJ01002678.1:0-13364 GCA_015107715.1 Tylochromis polylepis | reverse complement strand
CCCCCCCCCCCCCCTTTTTAAAAAAATATGTTTTATACCAATAGCTTGGCGGTGGGTTAGCCTGTTATTGTGGGGAAGAAGAAAAAAAGTCACAGGTCCTTTAGTTGTCCACGTGTGTACGGGACATCTTAAATCACTCCAGTATTTAATTTTCAGCTATTACCCCAGGCAGCTGAATGAAAATAACCTTTGACCATCCTTAGCCCAACACTGTAAACCAGAAGATATCCATCATTGTTGTGTGGATAGTTGAGGCTGTTAGGTTTGGCCAGGCCCCTGGTGCGTTGAAGGACATACAGCCTGTATTAAATAAGTGCGATGTTGTTTCTAGCTCAGCAGTTTTCCTAACATTTACAGCTGCTCTGTCGTGGCAGATTATTGGCACCCACACTCAACAACTACAGATGATAGCAAAAGAGACATTAGTTTAACGAGCTTTTTCTTTTTCTTCCTGTATTGCGATCTTAATTTTCATGATTAACGACACGGAAGTGACTCATCTCCTTTGGTGTGTTTGGGGAAAAAAAAAAAAAAAGATCCCTATTGTAAATGGTTGCATGGTCCGCTGGAACAACATGTATTTAACGCTGTTTAAAAGAAAATCCAGATGGACTAGTGAGGGATTACAAAGTGGATGGATAAACAGAAATCCTGTTGTGATCTCTGGCTAAGCGTGAGGCTTTTTCTGTCAAATCTCCATAAGAATCACAGACTCAGGAGTGCTGTGGAGCCCTGAGATTACCCATGTAGTCTGCTATGGCTGAATTGTGAAACCTCACTGTGAGAGAACAGTAGTCTGAGCTGTCATGTCTATATCTCTCCTTTTCTTTCTCGCAGACAAATTTATGATTCTTCTCCCTGACCGTGATGTGGTCAGTATCCAGATGTTTGGGGATCTTTTCAAAAGCTGTGTGTGTGTGTTACACACTGCCAGGCCTTGCGGTGGGTGAGGCTTAGACCTGGATCGGATGAATCATCCAAACTCAGCGTCTTTCTCTGGGTCAAGGAAATCTTTGGGCTAGCATTAGTGTTATTAGTCTTTCAAATGCAGGGTTAAAATTTTGGTGTGATGGTGCACAGTGTACTGGAAATGTTTGGGGTGGACTGAAATAGAATATTGTAGGCACAAACAAAAGGTTAATCATTATGTATACCTTCTGTTGTGGTAGTTGACAGTAGGTAGCCACCAAAGCTCCCTTAGGCTTTGGTTAAATCATACTCGGGTTTCATTTCACTATCATGTTCTCAAACAATCCCTTCTGCTCCTTTCTCTTTTGTGTTTTCATTTACATATAAAGTTGCAGTAAATTTATTGAGCTTGCACATGGTCTTTTTTACTCAAGCTGTGATTTATTACACATTGTCATAGTGCTTTGTTCTAATTGTCTGCAGGGTACTTTTTTTGTTGCATTTTCTCCCATTTATCAAAGCCTACTGCTTGGGACGGCGTTTAAAATAACTATTTGGCCAGTGTCAGTATTTTATTTTTCTGGTTGTTTGTTTACTTTTTGGTATGCATTGCCCTTTTTCTTCATTATTCAAGTCTTTTAGGTCTCTGTCACAGTATTTTCGAACATTTCGCCATTGCTTTTGATAAACATCATCCTGTTTGCAGACAGGCAGATGGCTCACAGATTGGTGCATCGCCACTTGCAACAATAAAAGATTTCCATGGAGCAATAACCATCTTAGAAAATGTCACGGCATACAATATTGTGCAATTATAATTCTTTTCAGATACAATGATTCTTGAAGGAATAAAAACAGAAGGGAGTTTGGGGATTGAACAGGCCATTTATTATAATTAAAACTTCAAAGTTTTTTTTTTCCTTTTTAAATGGAACTCTGTTAGAAGCAATGAACGAGTCCGAGGAGAAAAGAGCTGTGATTGGTTATCTTAATCCAGATGCTTTGCACTCGTGTTTCCATGTCCATATGATACTCCACTGCCAATCAAATACAATTAAAAAAAAATACGATCTTGGCTGAGATGCTAATTGTATTTGTCTTGAAGTCAAGCCATTGTCATGTTTCTGTGTTCCTTTGCTGATGTGAGGAGATAAATATTTAGGATGTTAGCAGGAGAGATTTTGGGATGAACTGGTAATGTGCCGTCAGGTCCATAAATAATGTGGCCTTTTGTATAATGAGAAGTGACTGTTTTTGTAAACTCGAGACCTTTTTTTAATCACTTTGGAGACATCTGTGGATTGATTTATGTCTACACTAAAAAAAACGACTGTAAACTGCTGTATGAAAGTTATATTCTTAAACAATATTTGACGGTCTGTTTCCTGTGCAGGAGTATTTATTTAGATTTCTGAAAATTACAGTGTTGGAAGTGTTGGAATACTCAGAATATTTTTTGTCTTTGCTCCTTCCTTCAACTTTTTTCGCTGATGATTTTTTTTAACACTTAAGATCCATGTACTGTAGGAGGTAATTTATCGGTTGAAATAGTACTGAACTTTTTATTTATCGGATGTTCATAAATATTAATATAATATGCATGGTAATATTCTGTCAAAACAGATTAATTGCCTTTACTTTCATACTGTTCTGAAAAGCCTGTTCGGAGTCAGAGTCCAGAAAAAATTCCATTTATCATGTTTGTACATTAGATAAGGATCCCACATGTGAGGAGTCGCAAATCTGTTCATTTGCTTACATCAATATCTGCATTCAAACTGTAAATGTTGACCAAGCATGGAGAAGGAGGACTTACCCCTGCTGTAGTTACACCAGAACCCCTGACACATCCTGACACACTGGCTATTTTCCTCAGAGGCTAAGTCATCACAAAGCAGCTGCTGTGTTCTCACATTGAAAATGCACTGCAAATACAAAAGACAGCTTGACAGAAGCATAAAATGGGAAGGAGGCTCAGACCTCCTTGTCCATTACCACTGATGGCCTCTACTCAGTGCTCATGGGTCAGACTACACCCAGTTTCACTCCACCTTCATCTTCAGCTACACATCTGTCAAGTTCTGTTGCATTGTTGCAGTGCAATGTTGATACAACTGTCTACAAAGACTTTGTCTGTCCAGACACCTTCTAAAGTACTTAAGATCCCCGAGACCACTGCCTTTGTGGTCTCAGGGATCAGACTTTTGCTGTGATGACATGGAGAGACATGCTGACAGACTCAGGAGATAAAAAACAATACTGGCCATGCTGTCACAGCTGGTAATCATTTGATTTGGTAATAAGGGCTCTTTTGTAGTGTTCCTGTTATTTTATCAGCTCTCTGTGGAATGATTTCCCATACAGGCAAAGGGTGGAGGAGGAATAAATGATGCTGCTGTAACCGGCCGGTCAGATGAGGGTTAGCTGCGTGATTAGCTCTGTTCGTAAATTTGTGAAAGCCTGACCACAGGGGGACAGAAAATGTCTGTAATAATGCCAAAAAGCTGCATTACACCTGCTGCCTTCTCTCCCCTTTCTTCTTTCCTCTACTCTCAAGCAAGTAGTGAATGATTTACCTTTTTTTCCTTTTTTAATTATTTCCTTCTTGTGCATGCAGTGCATTCACATTCATTCATCTGCAATTAAGGGTCGCTGGCTTGTAGGAAACAGCAGGACAAATGGCAAAGATTAATTGTCACTAAGTGAGTAACATTGGAAGTGTTTGGTTCTCTTCATTCCCAATCACCAAGATGACGCGGTTTCCCCTCATCAAAGACTAATCCTGCCAAGAGTCTGATGTCAACTTCCCAGCAATGCAGTGCAAAATGAAATTATTCAGGGGTCATGATACGTTAGCTAGGTTTTGCTGAATTGAAACATGATGGACATACTGGAACAGGAACCAGTCACATTTGTTGTGATGAAGTTTGTCATGATTTGAATAGGTTGTTGTTAGTATCAAGATACAAAGAAGATGAATCCCCAGCACGATGGAGCTGGGGTGAAATTCTGTCTGACTCATAAGTGTTTTTGCTCTGGCGGCACAAAGTGCTTTCCAATTTCTGGGTTTCAGTTTCATGATTTTGAACAAAGAACGATTTGATGTTCATACCAGCTGTCCCAATGCGGGGTTTTTTTTCATCAAAAGGCAGGCTTAAATCTTGTTTTGATTTGGGGCTTTTTTAATCTTGGGGTTATAAATGTAATATTTATTCAGATTAAACAGGTCTGAAACCTCAGTAAGTGATTTCAAACCCCAGGGACAGAGGTGACATGAAAGAAAATGTTGCTTTAAAAGATTACACAGTAGGTACGCTACCTCAAACACTGACTTTGGATTCGTTTTGCAGCCGCCTCCTATTCAGTAGAGCCCATAAAGATATAAAACTGAAGGTGGGAAAAAAAAGAAGTACAATGTTGTAAAATTCTGTAACCCACAAGTGTGATCTATACAATATGTACTATACTAAAGGCTTGTGAGCAGATGTAATAGTAAATGATCTCATTGGTGTCGGCACAAGAATGAACAAGAGAATAAAAAGGATTTATTGGGTAAGAGAAAGAGCAAAACTCCTTTTTTTTGTTATCTAAAGCAACTCTGCACTTACCATTGTACTGTAAGAAACGCAACCGTATAATAAGCATATCCACCAGTCCTAAGTACCGAGAGGTCTGCCCACTTTATCATTTACAACCTTTAAAAATCACTTAACCACTGCATAATGATGATCCACTTCTTTAGAACCTCTGAAGTCTGCATTAACAACTTAAGAGATTTATCATATTATTCAGTCCTGAGACTGAACATGAGCCATAAACGATTTTTAATCACAGTTGATGACTCCTGTGTACCAACTATTCTGTTCTCTGTTCTCCTTTCCAATGGTTCCCATTACGGGATCAGCACTCTGAGGCCTCCTTTGTCTCCTGCTTCATGTCAGTGGGGCAGAAGCTGCCTGTATAATTCCCCTTTAAATTGCTTTTGATATTTGGCTTTGGCTCATTTTAAAGAGAGACCGGTGAATGAATAAAGGGAAATCATTGATAACCAAGCAATTTTACTGTTCCTCCATGATGTCAGTGACAAGTTTAGCTCATAGTTGGATTTAAGTTTATGGATATAGCACACTGAAGTTTAATAGTCTTTCAAGTGAAGGCCAAACAATGAGGGGTTTGGGGCTGATACCAGTTACTCTGATGTATTTCATGCTGAGAGGGGTCTGGGTCTTGCCAACAGTTTTGAGGGAGGAAAAAAAAAGACGTGCCGTTAGAAAAATAAGAGGGGGTTGAAATGACTGTTGATGAATGTGACTTGCCAGCAGCTGTGGTCTTTTTGACTCAGATTAACTAATAGATGCTTGGAGAGAAGGTATGTGAAGTGTGCCATCCATCCACAAGAGGGCACAGATGATGTTACCAGATAGCCTTCCCCAAAGTGTTTCTACTGATAAGTCTAGTGGGTCGGAAATGTCATCTTAACCTTCAGTCTGGCTCAATTCATAATCTGTTTTTATTGTTACAGATGTTGTGGCTGGTTGGCTGTTGTTCTTTTTTCTTTTCAAATTGAGTTTTAGGGAATTGCAAACTTTTAAACAGATTTCAGGGGACTGATACATCAATAACAATTATTATACACAATAGATCATTTAATCAGTTATCAAAAATGATCACCTGTGCGAAACAAATGTGAATTTTAATAAGGGAACATGTAAAGGACCTTTGGTACTTGCAGTTCAGTGGTGTGAATTTGCAAAGACATTTCTTGGCGAGCTCTCAAATGTTTTACACATCTACAATGGTTTTTTTGTTTTTTTTTCCTTCCTCAGGACATGGCTGTGTGCTTTACTGAACAGCCTATGATGCATTACTATGCAATGATTATGATGATATCACCTATCCTTTAGTGCTGGATGTCAGACGTTGAGACCGAAGACCGCAGGCTGGGCTTGATTTACAGGAGCATGTGGTCTGGGCTGCTGTTTGTCCTTGCAGATGGTGTGCTATTACAAAGCCTTAGATTCTTTAGATGGCCCCATATGGTGAAGAAAGACATTCAGAGTTGTCTTCCTGTGGCTGGAGTTTGGTTTGGCGTGAAAAGTGGGATGAGTTATTTGTTCCAGGGAAGTGATTTTTTTTTTCTTTTATAAACTGACTTGACATTTAAAACTGTCCTAACTGATGTCAAAAACAATAATATTTCTAGCTGAAATTTGGGCTTGAATTTGTAACAATAAACCATATTCTTACCCATCATGTTTTTCATTAGAGTACATTGTTAAATTCTTTTGTCATCACTGTGCCTTCATTTCTCTGTTCAGTGTTGTCAGTAATCTGAATTCAGTCCATGTTGTACTATTAGCCTCCTTGTCCCCATAAACCTAATTGATACCTAAGGCTAGCAGTGAAGTGTAAACAGACAGGCAGCTGCTGAGACAGCCATGTGTCTTGGATGGAGCAGCCACCCAGCCCATAATGTAGTGCAGTTTGAATTGTTCACTCCCTCTTCTGTGGCTGTCAGGGCAGAACTGAGGCGTGGATACGACCACATAAAAGAAATATTTGTCCAATCTGTCCAAGCAAACTCCCCAATTGAGAACTGAATTTTCCCATCGCTTTGCTCTGTGTCTGTGTGACATGTAATTGAAAGCGGAATAATGCTTTGAACTGAGCAGGAGGCAGCCTTTGAATTGAAAAAAAAAAAGAAAAGTGTAATGTGAAGTGTAATGACCACTTACAAACGTTACACTTGTTCTGTGAAATTTCTGGCATATTTATTTAAATGTTTTTAATCAACACAAGTTTCTGTGTGTTTCCAAAGGTGCTTTACCTTCTTAACTAAGCAACGTTGCATGCATCATACTTATTTGCAGATCTTAAACATTTAATTTAATTTAATGCACTTCACGAAAGTATCTTAAAGCCTTTGAAAAATAAGCCAGATCCTTATGTCTCCTCAATGATTACCATGTGCAAACGTCAAATACATCCTCATTGCACCATAGTTTAAAGCTTGCTCTTTCAACAATCTGTTTCTCAAAATGCTGCGGTCCATAGATCTCTGCGATGTTTAGAAACTGTCAGTGCTTACAGGTTTCCCAGACGGCTTTGCTACCAGTGTCACAAAGAGCCCAGAAGTCTTTTTCTGGTTGTGACTACGGAAGTGTTTATCTCTCAGTTCATGAGAGGGTGTTGGGTTTGCTGTCAAGAACTTTGATTTGTGTATCTGTGTGTGTCTGTGGACTCCCAATAGTTTGCCAGTGTGAAGTGAAAAGAGTTGCCAGGGTGGTGAAAGCATGCTGTTTGCTCATGTCCTGACCTGTAGAATGGCGGAGGACACAGAATGGATTTCTCTTTGGTGGACTTTTCTTCTGACCTAGCCCCTCTGTGTTTGGAGAGACATGGAAACCCCAGCTGAAATGGACAGGCATTTTATTGAATGAGGGGAAGACTTAGGGCTTTCACCAAAGATGGTTTGAGTAGGATGTAAGAGACGGGCAGTGAAAGCGGGGGGAGGTTGTTAGGATGAGGTCAGTATAAAGCGAATGGTTCATGCTGTCATCACGTTGTTCTTCCACTAATGACTTTGGGTCAGAAAACACATTTTTGGTAAACATAGTCATCAGCTTCATTACTATGTGTCTCGAACATGTGGTAGAGTGATAGCAAATGGTGGTCTGCACCATAGTTGTCTGATGCAACTTGGGTGAGTCTGGGATTTGCCCTCTGAGGCAGTATCATAAAACTTCAAAGCCTGGACTTTGGAAATCATCTGGAATTGTTTCTCTACATGCTCTACATGCACTTCTGTAGCTGTGATACTGTGGCGATATTCACAGAACAGCAGCACATTTTTAAAAAAAAAGAAAAAAAAGAAAAGAAAATGACATGCATCTCAGGAATTGTATCCAAGAAACACACCTAAGGGCAAAGTCAATCTAACAAGGAACTAGCTTCAGTTTATATCATTGCCTCATTGGCCCTTGGTTAAAACGAATTTAACATTTAAAGGACCAGTTTGCAAATTATTCCTGTGCACCATGAACTGTTCTTTTAAGTTACTGACTTAACAAAAGTCAGAATCTTATCCTATAATGAGGGTAAAATTGGCGTGGGGGTGGGTGGTATGGATCGCACATGGAACTGATACTTGCTAACAGGTGTAGCACAACCAGGGGTGAAAGGTCAGTGAAGTTTTAAAGACAGTCCCAGCCTGGAATTGCTTCTGGTAATGCACTACTTGGACAGAACAAGCTACTGAAACAAGTCATGGTGTTGGTCTTGAAGTAGGATTAGGAGTCTCACTTGTAAAAATATTATCATATCTTTGTGTTCTTTTGTTCTAACCATTTTTTTTGTGATGTTTTTATTTTGTTTCTCCATTTATGGTTAAAATTATAGTTAAATGCCTTTGAATACATGCAAGGTTCAGTATTTGATGATATATAAGTTAATATTTGCGTTTGTGCATCTGGTTTCCACTGATTTATCACAAACACTGGAGCTAAATGAAAAAATGCAACAATATTAAGTAACCCTCAGTCCAAATAACAGCAGCTGCTTACTGAAGTTTAGACAGGACTGACCTATGTATTGTGTTAACACTTGATTATGGATTTGCCTGGGGTTTGAGGTAACTGGTGGTGGTGGGGTAATAATAGCTAGATTAACCACAAATCACATTGTGCAGATTCACAAAGTAAGCCAACTGCTAGCAAAGTTCACAAATGCCTGAGACTTAAAACCTTAATGACCACATCTTCCTTCATCTTTATCCTCCACCCTCTTCAAATTTTTCGCATGATGCAATTTGCTTGGCAAGCGCTTGTGTTCATTTCAATATTTGAACTTTGCAAGCAAAGCAAAGCAAGTGACCCGGAAACCAGTTTGCCACAACATGACATTGCGCCATTGAAATGATTAAGATGTAAGACCACTGAATCCTTTAACAGGTGCTTTGGTCCAGCCTTAGGCAAACCCTCACTTTAACTGTAATTGACACTGTTGAGTGTGGTAAAGAAATACATTGTCATTGGATAACAAAGGCTTTTGTAGATACAAATTATAACATTAAAAACACATTCCTACTTTTTCACCTTCTGAGAATATACTTATCAATTAAACCAGTTAGCTAAATTGTAGGTTGATATGCAGCCCTGTAGGTGAGGGGCATGATTGAAGGATTAGGGTCACAGTGAACTGTAAAAAGACTAAAAACATAGTCCCCCTGTCTTTTTTATTTTCTTGATTTGCACCAGCTATTCCTATTCAGATCAAACCTGTTCAGAATAGACTGATTGCAGCTTACAACCAATCTTGAGTTTCATCACCAGACAGAGGTTATTATACTCCTCGTGGCTCTAATGAGAGCTTTTAAAGGACTCCTCACGTACTGAAAGTTGTCCATTAGATATTTAATAAGAGGATGTTGCGTTTACAGCAGTTGCCACATTTCGAGACAGTGCTAGGGAGTAAAGTTTGTCTGCCCCCACACAGTTTCCTGCCTGATCATAAGCTGTGTCTCTCATTGTTGTGATAGTTTAACAAGAAACCAACTTTGAGTTAAAATGAGGGTTGCACATCTATACAATTTCAAATTCAGCATTTTACTTCTTTGGTTTTCTACACGTACACCCATCAAGTGTCAAATAGATCAGCTGAACAAGTAAAGCTAAGAACAGACAGACTCTTTTCAGAGCTTCCTTCCCTTAGTGGTTAGATTAAGAGTCAAGAATAAATGTTTGAATTGCTCTATAAAGACAATAAGGATCTAATCAAATCCTGATTATAAAAATAAGCCAGAACTCAGCCAGTTGCCAGAGATATAATCACTGTTAGTCACTCAATATCTCCCCCATGGCTGCAATAACACATGTGGCTACAGATGTACGAATGTAGTCTTTCTTGTTTAAGACGGTGCTACTTAAAACTCCATTTGACAGCAGAGGTGACAGAGGCTAGACGTTCGTTAGCATAGTGGAACAGAACTTTGTTTCAGTAGCACAGAGCAGCCACATTAACATCAGGTTAAACCAACATTAGGAACGGGAAGGGGCCAAGATCATTAGAGCGGGGGTGAGAGCACTAGGCGGGGTCAGGTTACATGTTGTCAACCCCAGACCTGCCCTGAACCTGTCTGTTAGAGAGGCCGAGGGTAAGAGGGGAGTGAAGACGAGGAGGAAGAAAATTGACGAGTGAAACATTTTGACACACAGGCTTTGCTCAATAGCTTCTATTCAGCCAGACTTTTTCCTGCTTTAGGCTTTACAGTACGAGAGGCTAATCAGAGCTGATGCTTGTACTGGAAGCGTTTCAAATCACAAACAAGACTAAAAGAATAAGTAAGCATACGTACTCTTATCTTTACTCTGCCAGTGGCTTTTATTGGTCTTTTGAACAATCAAAAGAGCTAACAAATGAGCAGATTAAGAAAAAAAAAAACCAATAAACCAAACCATGTCACCAAACCATTTCAAATATTTTTAATCATTTGATTTAATATATCATTTTATCGTAACTGTCTTTTTCTCTACGCAAACACAAGTAAAAGAAAATGGCTTTGGGTCTAGTGGAGATTCTTCAGTGAGTTAGGAATATTTTTATAGTGATTAATGTAAGTTTTATAGTGATATGATTTAACTTGACAGTTTATTACACACTGTATTTTTGCATTAACCACTTAAAGTGTGTTAATCTGAGGCATATAGGTGTATGAGTCGTGCTACAAGCTGAGTCCCAGTGCTCTAAGATTTTAATTTCCACATATTCGGTCTCTGCATTTATTATGTGAACCCTCTGAACTGGAAGTATTATGTTAGTGATTTATTACTTCACCCTCTATTCAGCACAGGTTGGTCTGTGACCCGGATGTAACATCATGCAGGGAGGTATACCCAGAGCTGGGTCAAGCCCTAGTGGGACCAACAGGAGAGTCATTAGTTAGTGTGAGAAAGTTAAAACCGTGGAGAGTAGCAAAAATACGGGTGGAGCAACCCCTCCACCCCACTCTCTCCCACCATCCTCATCTTCCACCAGCTGGCTAACAGATGGAAGGACCTGTTGGCCAAAAAAGTGAAGGGAAAGATGGAAATGAGGGCAAGGGGGGAGGGGGAGAAAAAAGCAGTGACACATATATTGAATGATGAGCAAATTTATGAATGCTCAAATCAGAGCTTGTGCAGCAGTTACATCTCTTCTTGGCACATCCCCCACACTGAGGGGCAGTGTGGGGGATGTGCCAAGTGTATATGTGTGTATAGAGGTGACATTTGGCTAGGGTTACTGCTTGGGTTATGCAATGTTAGCATTTGGTGTGTTTGTTTATCAGGCTTGCAAAATGGAGGAAGTCAGATTGTGCGGGGGAAGGTGATGAGTACATCCTCAGATGAGAGGGAGAGTGGGTAGCTGTACAACTTGCCGAGCTGACGGTTGTGCGTGTGTTTGCATTAGTGGTCAAGGAGCGCTGCAGTCAGATCTTTGTCCTGCTGTTATTTACCTTTCACAGAGGAAACCAGTGGGTGTGGTGGGATCAACAGGGACTTGTCCTTCTAAATTTATACAAACACTGCCACCTCAGATCAACTGACTTCGCCCTGTTGTGCTACTGAAAATGATATTTTTAAGCTCTGTATGTGTTAATGAGTGCAAAACTTTTAAGATGTATGCACAGGTGGTTGCAAAGGAAAAAGGAGCGAACTCCCAGTTTAACTGCTTTTTCTGGTGGTCTTGGTTTCAGTAGATATATTGTATCTGTTTAATCATGTGTATTTCTTCAAAAACTGTAATTCATTTGTAGATATTTTATATAGTATACTAAAATAAAAATAAAAAAATCAAGTATTTTCTGTTCACTGTAAACAGGCCTGGAATTGGGTTTTTGAGAGCCAGCCTATTTATATTTTAAATCTAATAATAGATTTTCCTTTATTTGACCACTTTTTAAAAAAAAATAAAACGACAAGTTTCAAACAGCTGAAAAAACACTTTCTCATTAGTGTTGACAAAGATCATGCACATTTAATCTACACTGTTAAAATAAACCTGCTGTCATTGATTGAGAGACCTCTAGCACATGGCACGATTGGTTGTGTTTTCTTTTCGTAAACGTCTTGTGCCATAGAACTATAAATGACCGCTGTTATTATATCACCCCTTGCAGATTTGTGATTGGGTTTACATGTATTCATTTCAGATTTTAAGATTACAGACATTACTACTACTCGCACAACTGGTTTAAATGGGGAAAAACTTGTTGCTCTCTTCTGTATTGTCTTCAGTTAATAGGACAAGTAAGGGTTTTTTTTTTTTGCGTGGGGTGGGGGTCTTCAGTGTGGGCCACTGTCTTACAACATAATTTATCACCATGCCCTGCTCATCTATGTTGGACATTTTAGCGACATCTTGATGTGGAAAAACCTTTCTCTCAGCTCAACTGAGTTTTCTTTCCCACAGCTCTCAGGATATTTGGCAGTCAGACTATCTCAGCAGGAGTGTACTGTATATACTGTAGTATGGGTGAGGAGGTTTGCTTTGATTTGTCTGTTACTGGAGCCTGCAATGCCTTCTTGTAATGCAGCCCTGTCTGAGTTCTGTCAGTTCCAGTGAGATACCTGGTTGGTTTGTTTTACATTCAGTGTGTTTGTGTTTAATACTGGATGTCGCTGAATGTTTCCTGGCCTAAGCCGTTTGAAAATAACTTTCTGGTCTATTGCATCTATTGTCAGTGACTTTTATTTGTACTGTTTTATTTATTGAAGTGTTTCCAAATGTACATTTTGGACAAATTAGAAAATTCTAACAAGCTTGAAAGTCAATATTTCTCATGACCACATTTATTCTTCAACACAGCATGATACTCTCTTAGGCAAGAGTTTATAATTTCTTTACGTAGTCTTCAGTGTCATGATACGCTGTGCGGCAGGCAGGATGTAGGACCCAAACGCAAAACACTCAGACGGGAGGATAAACTCAAAACGCAGCTTTATTGCTGGGAAAAAACACTCTATAAAATAAACTCAAAAAAGCAAACCAAATCCTGAACATGGAAACTAAGAACTAACACTGGGAACTGGAAACTCGAGGAAACGGGGAGCACGGAGACGACATGCAGCATGGAGAGGGTACAACGCAACAAAGAGCAAGGAAAACACAGGGCTTAAATACACTCAGGGATAACGAGGGAATGGGACACAGGAGGAGAGCACAGCTGGGAGTAATTAAACATGACAAGAACAAGGGGAAGCAAAACTAAACACACTGATGAAAGACATGAAACTACGAAGTAAAACAGGAAGCACAAGACAGACACGGACTCGACACAAAACAAGGGGACACAGAACACAGAGACAGAGGTGACACATGAGACACGACTGGGGAACAAGATAAATCATAATACAGAATGACAAAAAACACACGAAAACTCAAAACACTGGGTCACAGACCCAGGACCATGACAAGTA
>VVHJ01002677.1:0-10578 GCA_015107715.1 Tylochromis polylepis | reverse complement strand
GAGAACAGGAGAAGTGAGGTGGCGGTTTCAATAAATAGAGGTGAAGGCATCAGAGGACAACAGGTTAGGAGGGCAAACTGTGAGAGACACACACAAACACACCCAGAAAACCAGCAATGACACAGTCAAATATTTGGAAAGAACAGACTGGGTTTGCCTTATGCTGTGTATTTCACCACATGAGGCCTTCTGGCTGAGCGACACTCGTGTATGAGTGCAACAGTGAAGAGCAATTATGTGACTGCAGATGCAATATTACTTAACTGCATGTGTGTAGTGAGGTGTATATGTAGAAAGATCTGTCTGTGCTTGTGTGTATAGTATGTGGACATAAGAATGTTTGCAGAGAGTGGCAGCTAATCTGTTTATGCAGTCAGAGCTCATCCGGCTCCAAAACCCACAAATAAATATTTAAGGCTGTCTGGCTGCTGCTGCTTTTCACGTCTCGTATTAAGAAAAAGAAAAAAGGAATGGAAGAAAACTGAAAAAAAAACCCAAAAAACCCAAGCAGTACTTTTTAAAATGGCTTTGTTCTCTCAAACATCACAGCAGATGTAATGTGATGTGCATCATTTAGTGTCTCTATAGCTCTCTGACTTCATCTGCTGTAGTTTCTGTATGTGTATGTATATGCTAGTTTGACATTCCACTGTATGTGTGTATGAGGCAGCTGTCTTTGATGTTTTGGCGCATGTTCTTGTACTCCTGTCTTTACAAGGACAAGTTTTTGTAAAGGAAGACTTTTTTCCCCCCCAAAAAATATCCTTTTCACTATGTTTTGATTCTTGAACACACTAATTTAATGTGTAAATTTGGCCAGAAAAGCAAGAAAATTTGTGTTTGATTATTTCTTTGTTGTAACAATGCTTCTTTGCAATACGCGGGTATGATATCATGAAACTGAAATATTTATTTCCCTTTAAATGGTGCCACATTGGTAAGGAAAATACATTTGTGGGTTGAGCAGCAGAGTTGAGTATGCGGGTTGAGCTCATGAAAAACTTCCCAAATCTTCTCTGCCAATGCCAAACAACTGATTCTGCTATTGAACCTGGTTTTTTTTTTTTTAAACCTCTGGTACCTTAGGTGCTGCCAGTCAGGTGCTGAATTGGTTAGATGGCTCTCTACACAGACAATCTGGAACAACTTTTTTCTATGCTTAAATGCTTTCTAACTAAAATGGATGGATGCCTCAGAGAGCAACTTGGGGTTAGTATCTTGCCCAAGGATTTTTGGCATGCAGAGGGGAGCGGCCAAGGATTAAACTACCAACCTTTCAATTAGTGGGTGACCTGCTCCACTGCCTCGGCTATAGCCAAGAAGCACTGTTACAACAAAGAAACTGACCAAACATAAATTGTCTTACTTTTCGTAAATTATATTGTGTTAAGGAACTAACATATTATTTCACAATTTCTTTAAAGGACACAAAAAAAGCTGTGTTGATTATAATAGCTCATCATGGAATATTCATTACTTTCTGAGCTACAGAAACTTTGGTAAAGTTGAAGCGAAGCGAAGTTCATTTGTTGTTCCTCAGTCCCAAAGCAACACACTCACATTTGCATTGGGTTATCCATTTGCTTATTTGCATGAACATTTTTGCCTTGATCTCTGTGTGCGTTCCTGTGTGTTCGCACACACCGTGCCATACACTCCAGCGAGGATCTGAAATGCATTCTGCCTTACACATTTTCCATTATCACTGCATTTATCGTCAGCCTCTCCTCACTTCTCCCAGTCACAGACTTCCTGTATCTGTTTTAAGCAAACTGTGTACCTGCTAGTTTCTGAGGGAATGTTGCTAGATCGTATCAAATCCACCAGGACACACGGAAAAACAAAATGATTTTATCATGTTAAATCATTGTCATAGACCAAACTACAATAGCTTATTCTATTGACTGCTTATTCTGTAGTTGCAGAGAGCAAAACTCCGACATATTCAAAAAATATCGATAACTTATTGATATCTATTTATAATAGCAATTTGCTATTATTTCCTTTTTAAAGTGTTTGTGGATAAACATCCGACAACTAGAGACTCATGAATGCCACAAAATAGGGCTTTATTAATTAAGCAGTAAATGGTCTGCATCTATATATTACCTCCTTTATACCTAAGCGCAGGTGCTGGAGCCTAATCTAGAACCAGTTCTATGTGTTTCCACCTAAAAGGCAATGGTGCCTTTGCCCAAAATCAAAAGGGGCATTGACAAAAAATTATAGTAATTTTCACATTTACAGGCACACACACATCAGCGGTGACAGAGCTGCCACGCAAGGTGTTAGCATTCGATCGGAAGCAATTTGGGACACTTGACCACGATGAAGGGAACTGCCAGCCTTGTAATTAGTGGACAACCTGCTCTACCACCTGACACAAAGATATGCCACTTACCAAGATTTTAGCAGCATAAACATCTGAAGGGAGACCTTCATCCAAGCTGCTCTCGGCATGATGGCAGTGAAAGGAAAAAAGTGCCAAAAGGAGATTAGCATTCCAGGTGTAGCCTACACGCTTTCTACCTTATCAGATGTAGACACACTCTGGATCCAAGAGGCATGGTAATGCCAGGGTGAAAGGGGAACCACAATGAACTAAGAATAAAGACTTTCAGATACTGTTTTAGAAAGTTGTACATCTTGCTGTAATTTAGAGAATTGCCCTATTTTAATTTTCTGTTTAGATTTAAACACCTGAGGCAGATTGAGGTGAGTGTTTGAGTGTGTGGACCACGATCTCTGCCTTTAGCAGTCGGACATTTGTGTCCCCACATCTCCGGACCTGCTGTCATGGTGTTTTTGCTTGAAATTAATCATCCCAGCCAAACAGAGAAGTGTCCCCACACTGATGGGGCCATATTTCAATTTCCTTCCTAATTAGTGAGGGCACAACGACACGCTCCAGAGTGGTTTCAAGGAAATCAAATTCACAAAACCTTTTCTATATACATATGTTTGGATATATTTAAGAGATTTTATCTGTAAAATGTATTTGTAATTATTTTGAATATGAAAGCAAAGATTGTTTATGGAAAGAAGTATAATTAATCATTTGCAACTCAAATCAGTTCAAGCAGTTCACCCATTTTCACAAATTCATTAAGTGGCACACATTTAGCATTTATTTACATTTTAATCCAGTTTCTCTTGAAACTGTTGCTTGTTGGCATAAAATGATTTAGTCAGCTCAAAATGATCTGATCCTTTCTGTGAAAGGAAGCTTAGGACAAAAACAAGCATGCAGCTCGCAAATTTCCACAACATACAAATCATTTGAAAATGTTCACAGTGGGATCTAAAAGCTAGCATTAATCTGTCCTGTTTTTGTAAAGCATCAGGGGCTGTTTCAACGTGCAATCACTGTTCATGTGTTAAAAATTGTCTGTGCCTCAGCCAGTCATTGTGCTCTAAGTAGCTTTTTTGATATTGGGGAAAATTACATGAGAGGAAAATGCAAGTTGTCTAAGGATGGCAGTGCTTTAAACAGATGTGAGCAGCAAGTCGTGTGCATCTATCCTGCAGTTGAGCAATGGTACCCTGACCAAAGATAAGCCGGAAGTTTTTAATGGAGGAATCTTTATGGAAAATATGTCTTTCATCAAATTAACAAAGGTGCACAGTAAAGAAGGTCAGACACCAACTAGGGTGTCATTCCGTATGTAGCAGGTTTATCAGAGAGCTTATCAGGAGAATCTTCTCCAAGAAGATTTATCCTTCAAACCCAGTCACACACTCCAGTTCATCCCAAAACTCCCAAACACAAACTAAACAACGTATGCTGTGCAGTGCAGCGAGAAGTGCTCAGACCTCTACACTGGCGAAACCAAACAGCCACTCCATAAACGCACGGCACAACATAGAACAGGCACCTCAACAGGACAAGACTCAGCTGTACATCTGCATCTAAAGGATAAAGGTCACTCTTTTGAGGTTACTGATGTTCACACTTTGGACAGAGAAGACAAATGGTTTGAAAGAGGAGTGAACAACCATCTTCGAACAGAGGGGGTGGCTTACGACACCAACTGTCTGGAACCTATAATCCAGTTTTGAGATCCCTACCCAGGCGCTTTAACACCCACTAACATCTTGTGTCAGTTGATCTCAATAGGTCACATGATAGAGTGAGGCAAGGTCTCACAATGGTTCCACCCAAAACCTCTGCTGATAATGACCCACACCCTTTTTCACACTTTGGCTCATGTGATGAGGCACAGGATCAATAGAGGGTCAACAGCCTTTTTTTAGTCTTAGAACTGAAGAAGATTCTCGGACGAGAGGTCAAACATCCAGTTGCTTTTCTTTCTAAGGTCCTTAGATCTTTATGGAAAAGGATTCCACCACAGCGGCCTGATCTCAACAGCACTGAACATTTTTGGGGAAATTAGTGCATATTGTGATTAAACTGAAAGGGAGGCATACAAAATGAGATGTGATGAACTCTTTAGAGATTGAACTTTTCACTACAACTTTCAGGTGCATATTGACAATTCTTTTATCTTAAATTTAAATTAATACAAAATATTTCAATAAGGACAGATCATTAAACACGAAGAATTAAACATGATTTATTGAAATGGAGAAATCAATCAGTGTATTTAGTAATTAAACGGAGATTATGTTTCGTGGCAGAACAGAATCCCAGCAGTGAAGTCTGAAGTCTAGATGCTGGTGGTGGTAAAGATGAAGATTGAGGCTTGGATGGAGCTCTGAGTGACTTGAGTGAGGCGGAGATGGGAACGAGGTGGTTTACACAAATGAGAGTCTGAAAGGGAAAATGATAGAGAGCACAGATCACGCAGGGCTGACTGGCTCAAAGAAGGTGGGCGAGAAAATGATTGGACTACAGTAATGATGACAGAATTGACCGCGGGAAAGTGGTAGTGATGTAATAGACAGACTAGCAGCTGAATGTCCAGAAAAGCAGGCAGATGAGTGATTACCGAACTTCCTTATTGAACTTATGCATGAGCTTCAGAAGTATCTTCATTAGTGGTCTCAGGCTCTGTATATATTAATAAAAACCCCATCTGATTTCATACCTCACAAACACAAAAAACAAACTTCTGCCAAACCCTGTCACGAATCTGTGACGCATCCCAGTGGTGGATCTTTGTGAAACCTCACATGTGATGAAAATCAGTATGTATTTCAAGGAATTTCAAATTGGCAGAACTTGCAAGTTGAGCTGGTTGTGGCTTCCTCTCGTAAGGAAGAAGACAGAAAGTGATGCCACACTGCATCTGGGCCAACAGTCTGTTCAGGCTGTTTCTTAATGCCTGCAGTGGCTTATAAACGGTCTGTTCCAAAATCAAAACACCCTCAGCAGCACACAGGATCCCATTTAGTTTGAAATGCCTCTAAATACCCTTCAGACAGCCACCCTCATCAATCTGATGCCATAATCCATCATTATGAATGCAGAGTAGGAGGCTTTAGCTCAGCAAAATAGCTTCTTTTGTTTTCTGTTGAAAAATGACTCGATGGCTTTGACTTTCCTGTAGCACATGAGTGATGGGTTTGATCCAAGAACAAAGCACTAGGAACAGTATTACTCATTTTTTAAACTGGGAGACTTGAAACAAAATAATGTACTGCTTGATGGGTGGCTAGCCTCTTCACTTCTTAATGGATTCATTTTTGCACGTTTTAGCTGGTGGTTCAGTGGGATAGGCTACAGTACATCTCTTACCAACAATTTTCACTCTTCAATGAAACACATGGGTTGAAATATTTACATTTTAAAAAAGGATTTATGTAGCATTTTTAACAGCATGTCTTCTAGTTTCAGAGAAAAAGTGAAATACAAAAACATGCGTATTATATAGATGACAGGCAACATTTCCTCAAAGAACAACCTGGTAAATTAGATCTAGAATCATGTACAGAAAAAAGTATTCCTGTGATAGTTTCTAATAACCTTCATTTCTGTATGCTTATTAAAACTTAATATATTAATGAAAGAGATTCATAGCAGTGCCAAATCAAATTTAATTTCCTCCATAAATAAATGGTTGCATTTTAATAGTCTGCACCCCTCTAATACAAAGTTCAATCTTTTACTTAGAAGTGCTTATCTAAGAACCCAGTCTCATTTCCAGTGTGTCGCATAACAACATTTCATGAGGACACCTGGTTGTTAAATTTTAATTCACGGAGAACTCGTAAACATAACTTTTCAATGTTTCAACTTTTTGAACGGGCAGGTTTTCACATAAACCACGATCTTTTCTTAAACGTAACGAGTTGTTTTGGTACTTAAATCCAATCAAACCACAGGTTCGTGTTAAAATAACTACAGAGTGAAACCAACACCAAACAATGAGTGAAACCAAAGCTCCAACAAGTAACACCAACCACATTTTACTGGCTGAGAGGCAGGTGTTTTATGGCCGTGGCATCTTTTTTGTTCTCTTCTTCACTTTTTCAGACAGGATTGTCAGAAACCAAAATTTCTTTGTACAGTGCAACATGGTAACAATGCAAAAGGACACCTTGTGCAAATCTCAGAGAGTCCTACTGCTAAGCTAAAACAGAATAGGTTGGACTTTTATTACAACAAGTCAAGACTGTAAAAGAAAAAAACTGACTAAACTTTCTAATGTCTATTACACAACAGAAATCTATTGCTATTATTGCTAACCTTTGTTTGATTTCCCCAGTCAGAGCTGATGAGGAAGCATCTTTAAAGAGTGCAATATGCTTCCTTTTAATATGATATGTTTATGGTTTATCCCGCCTCTCGTCGTAAGACAGTTGACACTATTTTCAGTGTCCCTACAAAGCCTGAAGTCTATAAGTGGAAGAAAATGGATGGTTGAATGATATATGATATTGTTATATTGCTCAAATTCTTCCCAGATCATAATTGAGCTTCCTTCAATTTTTTTTAAAGTTATGGAATCTGTTATTTGATTCAATTCAATTTTATTCATATAGCACCAAATCACAACTGCAGTTGTTGTTCAAGACACTTTATATTGTAAGGTAAAGACCCTACTATAACACATACTTTGACAGGTAGCACAGTGGAGCGGTGGTTAGCACTGTTGACTCACAGCAAAAAGGTCCAGAATTCACCATCTGGCCAGGACATTGCTGTGTGGCGTTTGCATGTTCAGACATTTTACACACATGCAAATCCTTCCTTCTAAGTCATCGGTCACACAGGTCTAGAGACCGGATGGCAACCTCCATGACTGGTTAGCCAGTGGTTGCCGGAGGTTACTGCTTGTCACCAAGTGATATTGGTCATATAAACGGTTTGCTTTACCAAAAACCTCCTTGTGGTTGTTTTGATCTCTGACAGATCACCACAGTCACAGCTGGCACAATGCGATATCACGGCAAAATGTGAAATAGACACACCGGTCCACCATGTCCAGTTCACGCTTTGCCTCTCCAAAGTGTGAAATGGACACACCGGTCCACCATGTCCAGTTCACGCTTTGCCTCTCCAAAGTGTGAAATGGACACGCATGCAGAAACTGCAATACGTTGCAGTAACAGCAGAGGGAGATATTTAATTTAAAACCAACATAAAAATAATAACAGAAAAGTGCTTAAACAGACATTATTTACACATTTATATGTAAAAACATATTAGCCACCTAGCTTAATCATTTCTGGCGATTAAGAACCCTAGAATGTACTTTACACATTTTTTGAATACGACATCTCCCTATCTCCCTCAGCTGGTAATGCAATTTCTGCATGCGTGTCTACTTAATGCTTTGGAGAAGCAAAGTGTGAAATGGACATGGTGAACTGGTGTGTCTATTACATGCTTTGCTGTGATATTGGGTTGGCTGGCATGGAAGATGTTGACTTTTCTGCAAACAGTCTGTCACATACTTCCTGAGCTGTAGTGAAACGTGAAAGCTCGACACAAACCGGAAACGGAGAACTCTCACCTTAAAAGTAAAAGTTGTGCATTTAAGCTGGAACTAACACATTTCAGAAGATGCAAATTTTACTTTAAAGGTGAACCTTGGAAAACTCTTTTCATAATGACCTCATAATGATGAGGTTTTCAGGGCAGCTGTATCTCTCTTTACAACAGCAACCACTCATTAACTGGCTGTGGATACACACCTTTCTGTTGCAACTGGTAGTTAGCAGGGATTCACTTATTGGTTTGTAGGCCTGTGTGAATTGGGCTTCAGCAGTTGATTTCAAAGCACCAGCTAGCAACCTCCAACAATCACTTGCAACCAGTCGGGGAATCCAGAGATACATTCTTTTACCTTACACCTGGTGGATGCCAGATGGTCACTGACAGGTTACTCGGCCTGTCTAGAGACTGGAGCCTGAACTTTCTACAAGCTGTCACTGAAAACATTTTAATTCGGACCTTGTTTTCATTCATGATTGCGAAGTAGAACACTTCTTTCTGGATGCTCCTGCATTCCATTATACACACTTAATAAGAGAATAACCTGAAACTAAAGGCAGCATATGAATCATAACACCCACATGCTCATGTGCGTCCTTGTGTGCAAAGACCTTTCAGTAAAAAATTAGACATCCACTTTTGATGACTGCACTGCTCCATAGCACAGCTAGCGATTAAATACTACACAGACTAACTTTAATACCTTTATATAGTCAAAGTCTGCCCACTTGTGCTTTTATTTTTATTTTTTTAACTGTGTTGGCATGCACAGACTGCAGCTGATTGACAGCCGAGCTGTCACAGTTTATACCTTTTTTGTTCTTATCAGTGCATTCACTTTCACCAAGTTCACATCATAGCCTTCACACATACGCCTTCAATCCAAGCACAGGTCTCATCAGCCAAGGTGACTGAAAAACACCTGTGTGAGTGTGCAGTGCTTATTCAGTTTCTGGTGGTTATGTTCGCTCTTTAAATCAACTTTATTCTTTATGAAAGGGAAATTATAACCCTTCTGCCCTGTGCTGCAGTTGCTGGGCATAAGCCTCAGGATAACAAAAAGTAATAGGAAAGTGAATAAACACAAAGACTACACCACCCTGAACAGAAATATCAGACTTCAATAACGAGCCCCCTTCTGTCTTCTTTCATCAACGCTGGATAACTTCGTCTTGAGGTTGTGAAGAACTCAAGGGTGTAAGCACTGTTCAAAGAAAATAAATATTTGAAGTACACTTAAAGACTTGGCCTTGGAATTTAATGTCTACAGTATGTTTGTTGTTATTCTCTTAAAACTAAAATCTCTTGACTGACTGTATTTAAATGCGCTCATGTTATTTATGTAGTGCAAGTCAAAGAGAAAGGATATATAAAACAGACTGCAGAATATTCAGTATGAAACAAACTTAACAAAACTGAATGGAACATTTAGAAAGCATATTAAAAAAAAGGGATATTGTTGTGACTGTCGCGTACATGCGCACACTCACGTATGCATGTTAAATACCTAGTGTTAATAGATTCACGTTGAAGCATTATAACTTGTAACAGTAATCAATGAGACACATGATTATAATGATCTAATCAAGTGTTCTCTGTCTGGTTAGCATCCTTACCAAACTCTCTACATTGCTAATGAGCTAATTAAGACATAATTTTAATCAGACCAACTCTGGTTTATTGCATATGAGACACAAGATTAACACAGGAAACAAAAAAATTGCAGATACGAAAGAAGGAGTCGCAAAAAAAAGTTAACAGTTCAGTGACGCTGAAGACGATGAGGAGATGGGAGGCGAGTCAGAGAACGTGCCATTGGAAGTAGTTTTGAATATTTTAAGTGGAGAGATTCTGGTTGATGTCACATCTTAAATGTTATGCCATTGTGGGATGAAACACATTTATCAGTTTTCAGTCTTATCTCATCATCATCATAGCTTTTTTTCCACCTTTACTACCAAATTTAGTGACATGTCAGGAGATATCACGAGAAGCATATGTGTAATTCAAAACAACAACCATACATTTCATTCAGGTGCTCCAAGAAACAGTTTCCATCACTGCTTGACAAACATAAAACTGATTTAAGCCTAAATAGAGGGAATAATAACACATAAAAGGCAGTCCTATTGGTGTATCCATCACTGGGGAGTATGGCATATGAAGAGATGAAGAGGCAAAAGCATGTGATTTATGCATCATTTATATTGTAACGGACTGAAGTATAGTTAATCTGACTGTTGTGTTACCAGTGTTTTGGTGTTCAGAAATACCACACAGTTTGACACAGTTACCTCACACCCTGCAGCAATGTGATTTACAGAGTGTCCTTAAAGGTGTAATAGTCTAGAGGCTGTTAAGCCTGTCAATCGTATCGGCTACCTATGACAGCGAGTCTGTAGGAGAGCATGCTTGTGGTTGGCTGAGAGTGTATGGGGGTGGGGGTTAGAGTGTGGTGTGTGTATGGAGGAAAAAGAGCGGGAGAGAGAGAGAGAGCGTAGAGGTTTGTTTATGTTTTTTTCTTCAGAGAGGGTTTCTCGATTATCCATTCTTTGTATTTGGCGTTGGCTACGGCCCACAGTAGCCTGTGTTACTTTTCCTAATAAACAGGCCGGTAAACGGAATACCGATCGTCTCTGTCTTCTGTCGGAGGGACGTTACACTGGTGTCAGAAGTAA